>LCWF01000113.1:0-87679 GCA_001006345.1 Phaeomoniella chlamydospora | reverse complement strand
TTATATATAATTTATATATAAATATATTAAAAAAATATAAATTACACGTAAGGCTAGGTAGTATTACGGTATTATTACTAACAGATTTTGGTGAGAAAGATGCGGCAAATCTAGGTTGCGGCAAAACTAGGGGGGTTGACTTAACTAATAGCAAAAGCAGTGGTCGTCCCCTCCAAAACTCTCAAAGGTCCTCTAATATTGAATTTAGGATTTGGTACCGTTACCATACAGACAGTATTGTTGGCGAGAAGAGGGGTGCCCAGGAAATGCCGAGGAGAAGCCAATAACACGGGCCTCCTCGTTCTCCCTCTCCCCCCCTCCAAATGCGTTAGTTGAGGAGCCTTTCTGGTCTCTTTCATGCATCATCGGTGGATTTTCATTCATCATCTATCATCCTACAGAGTATGGAGTACCTCTCCTTCGCGACATTGCTGTGGGTGTCTACCACAGGGCGTTCAACGTTGGGTTCGTGAGTTTCCACCCTTGCTGGGTAACTTGCCTGCCCTACGACCCCCAACTACGCTATACGTTCAATAGGTGATGTCTCATTAACTAATTACTCAGAGTATTCTAAAGAGGTACATGTAATTACTCTGTACCTTAGTCGATCTGCTATGGGGCGTTTAACTCGCCCTGCCTACAAGTTTCAAAATCCCCCTCCCCGTGCTTCCGGTTCTTATTTCCAGCCGAGCAAATTCTGCTCGCAACACTGTTTTGCTGCGTCAGTGGACGCGATGGAATTCCGACCCATGCTTGCCACAGATACCGCTGCACATACCGATTGCTGACCAACTTCACACGGATTCGCACGGCTCGAGAACGGTCTCACTACGGGCTATGCGCACCGAAGAATATCCGTAAACACGAAATGACGCACGTATGCTGGAGAATGCCCCATGTTGCAAAGTAAAGCTGGGCCAGCGTTGAGATAGCTATCTTTACTATCGTCGACATACTTCGACGGCCTTTCCAATTTCCTGCAAGCTGGGAAGTTTCGAAAGCACAAAAGAAGTGCTGCTTTCTGACTGGTGTCTCTTCTGCCTTTCCTATGTGTCAGAGTAGAGTAGAGAACGGCAGGCGACTAGGTTCTACAAGTCCAACTAGCCAACAGCTAGACGCTTGCGTTGTTGTCTGCTATATACAAGCCCTCAATGTCTCCGACTGGGAACTCTATCTCGAACTTAACCCCAAATCGTGCAGCCGCGGAGTGCCTCGGATCCCTTTTCTCCAAGTACAGTATTCGTTATACAGAAATCATCGACGCAGCAGAAGAAGTTGGCGCAGCCCTCACAATCCTCTCATCTTAACCCAGTCCTCAACGTTACACCTCCTCTATCTCGAAGGGAGACAGACAGGCAGATAGACATCAGGAAAACCCGATGCCCAAACACATGCGTATCGGAATGGGATTCGCCCTGTTCCATGTGCAATAGACTTTTCAAAGAGGAACAAATCCCACCTAAACACGTTTGTGGCAAACTTGTGCAAGGGCCAAGGCTTGTCGACAAAAGCCCGAGCTCTCTCTAATCTATGGTCTGCGTATCTGCCGTCTTGTAGCTTTCACGAAGCCAAATGCGAGCACACCACCATGACTAAGTACCACTAAAGACAGCGAAAGTGACACATGGGTGCGGTCAGACCGGATCCGTTTATCCGTCGCCAGTGGCCCATCGGTCCTTCTTTCCCATACCATTTTGTTCAGAAGGTGGGCGGAATGAGCAGGGTTTACAGGGAGAAGTCTATCGTTAAGGTAAATAACGTACATTGATTACCTATAAAGGTATACATGAACGAGAAAGAATGAGATGAGGGGTTAGGAAGGTTGCGGATGTCTGTGAACAGAACTAGGGGGAGAGAGACGGAATAAGGGTAAGTAGGTAATTACTGTACTGACATCGAGTAAGGTACGGTATCTACGTACTCTGTAACCATAATTACAGAGTTACAGCTGGGGAAGACTTCGACAGGTATTTCAGGTAATTAAGAGTACTCTGAGAATGTACATAGTACCCTGCAGGGAAGAGACTTGGCCTACCAGAGTATTCCAAACCACAGGTGTGAACTGCGAAAATCAGACTGAGTAAATGCCGTTCTCTGCGCTCAAATTCCCATCATCAGCTTCGATGGCATTCTTAAGCTTTCTGCGATCTTGGCTGAAATTGCTGATCTGCTGATTCATTTGCCGGGGTGGGAGAAGTGGGCGGCTACAGAGTACTCTGTAATTACTCACCGGTCTCTTTTTCCGGTTCTTCTCTTTGGCTGGCCTTATCAATCTCAGCCACACAACGCACAGCAAAGCAATTACTCCAACTACAGTGATTCATACCCTGCCCTACCAAAAAGTGGCGCGTCCAGGAACATTAGGGAGTACCTTGAGCATTTATGCGATCCCTTGACGTCTGCTCGTCCGAGAAGTCGATGTGTTTCATCCTGAATAGACCTCGATAACATTATCTGATGACTAAGTTGTTACTTCGTTATCTACACGACGAAGCCCAGGTACCCTCGAGCAAAGTTGTCAAAGCAAGCAAAAGGAAGTACAAGATGTTGGATGATGTACTTAAAGCAAGCTAAACAGCTCTAGATTCCGGCACGGAGACCAGAATGTCGTCCTTAGCCACAGGACCCCTACTCTGTACTTTGGATAGGCGACAGATATCCTGACCTCTAAGATCTGCCGAGGATCATCGTTGACAGTTGCTTCAAAGAGGCTGAAATTCTACGTCATACTGGGCCGTGCACTGGGTCGTGGTGTGTTGGTCCGTCTTTTTCGGGTGAACTTCCAACGGACATGATATCCGCCTATTATCAAAGCAAAATCCAGGATGTTTGCATCTCAAATCAGCAAAGAAGACTCTTGTTGCCAGCTTCACAAGTGGAACGATCATACTACAGAGTAGAGGGCATCTTGCTTACTACCTTGTCCTTCGTCTAGACAATGACGGACTATGGTCACACCCGATCTGAATATTGAACATATCCGAACGGCAGATGGATACACTCAAAACTCTCTTCACCTACCCCAGGGAAGGATCATGTGGGTATCGGTTAGAGTAAGGTTGTCTGATCCTCATGTATGATTTTATTTCCGCATTGGCTATCACATATTGTACTTTGTTCCTATCGAGTCGGTGACCGTGCGTCTAGAGGACGATGGAATAGGAACACCGCCGTATCCGTCCATCCTACGTCAACTTGCAGCCCAGAGTGGAACAGTACTTGCATCATTACTCTGATACAGAGCCCCAGCTATACTCTGTATCTGCCCTGATATGTGGATTGTGCTCTTATCGCGAATGGGATCCCAGGTGGCAACCCATCTGCATGCTGAAGCACGTGATCTGCAAATCATACGTCATACTCTCCTTTCTGTCCGAAGCCCCTGACTCGTTACCCCATTCTGATTTATCCCCTTCTCACTTTCTTTTTAGCGGATGTACTGGTGGTGTTATCAGCGCTCGCGGTGTCTCCGGCGCAACTCGGCGTTGCCGCTGTTTGCTGAGATACACATTCCTCTGAAATTTGAAGTCAGCAAATGGCCATCCGCTCAGACACTATGCGTGTGTTCCTTACGTTGTTGCGTGTTGCAGTCGGACACTGAAAAGCTTTGACCACCACTGTTCGCAAGATTTGCGCATGCGTTATTTTGAACATCGCAGGATCTTTGCGCTGCGGCAGTGAATCCGACGAATGTGTCTCCGTTGACCTCGAACTGACGGGTGGAATCACCACTGCAGGTGATAGCCGTGACTGCGACTCCTCCAAGAGCTCCAGTGAAGGTGGCCAGGTTGGTCGAAGCACGGGTGTCCAAAACGAGGTTACGTCTTGACAGATGGTCGAGGACGCGGACTTCATCTCCATATACATCTCGGGCCCCTGCAACAGAAAGGACCGAGACCAGAGCTGTGAGGGTGAAAGTCTTCATGTTGGGCGACTTCCACTAGAAGATAGCTTAACTGAATGTCACCGGAATAAAACTGGTATTGTGCAAAGGAGGTTTGAAGGAGTGACCAGCACAGAAGAATCGAAACAAACGAATGTCAGAAGCAAATAAGGGCTTGCCTGAAGAAAGGAATGAACTGAGCAACAACGGACCGACGATGAGTTATGAGGTATCCAGTGACATTTAAACCTCCTCCCATCCCGCCAAGCAATTGGAACCGCAGACGTTGGAATCAAGGGCATATCGCATATCAACTCAGCGAGATTACGATTTCCTGATCCGGTAATGGTTCATCAGGTAAACACTTCACATCTGCCGCAGGCAAGGTGATCAGACAGTATGCAAACCAAAGAAGAATCGATATCAGAGTATTAACCGCCGCCATAGAAGGTCTTACCGAGACGAATGGTCTGAGATTCGAGACTCGCTTCTTAATCCGGAAAATCACACACAGCAGGTCTTGAGACTAGCAGAGTATGAATGAATAAGCAACGTAATTACCTCCCAGTCTACTGTTGTCTGTCTTCTGACACCAGCGTAATATTCTACCATAGTAGTATGCAGGTACATGTACTTTAGGTAGCGAGGTAATCCTAAAGTATGGTTATGAAACGGTACGCATAACTCATAAACCCCTGCGACACAAACAGTCTCATATGTACTGTACCTCCCTCACCAAGTCCCAACAAACAAATCGTCTCAACATGCACAACCGATACTGTAAACTGTATCTTCATTGCGATATTACAATACCCAGGATATCAATCAGTGCATTACCAATGCATACATACAGTCTCCCCTATCTTCATGTTCGTATTCAAGTTCATCGTGATTGTATAATGGCCAAGGATAACTCAGTTGACTTGCTGAAAACCACCTAAGAACAGCTAGCTAGCCAGCTACAAAGTACTGTAGTACAGTAGTATTAGGTAAGGTATCGCTTCGCCGTAAAAGTAGGAAAGTCAAAAAGCAGTTTCCAAACCCCTAGAATCTTGAATTAATTAATTCCTCTCAGGAGTTTTCAATTCTCTCTCTTACTGTATAGATATAGATAGAGTGGTGAGACTCATTAGAAAGGGTCCTAGGATATACAGTAGGTGTAACTCGGACTCGGAGTTTGCTGATGTATGGTGCTGTGCTGGACTGGATTGGACTGGAGGTCGTGGGTTGGATAAGGTACTATAAAAAGATGGGATTGGATACGTTACAATAGTTATAATATAACTAACGTTAAGTTATATATCTATAAAAAATATAACTATATAGTATTGGGTTTCAAGAGGTTTGAATAACTAATTAGTGGAAAAAGGTGGCTTTGCATTGCATTGTACAGTACGTGATAATTATCAGGTTTCTGCTTGCTACAGTAGTTTTGACCTTTTTTGAGATAGGTAATGACGGTGCTGTTGCTTTGGTGAGGTGGAAATTGATTATCATGATTGTGTATATGTTCCTACATAATACCTAGGTACATAATGTACTGTGTTATACAATTCCAGCTGAATGAATATTCTCCGGCGGCCCTCTTATGTAGACTATTCGGCATGATAATCCTATCCCATCCTCTCCATGACATCAGTGACCTTTTCTTCCAAACCCTGTTTTCCTACCAGACCTTTTCCAAATCTCTCTTTTAATCTGTCAAGAACATGATACTTGCTAAAGGGATTTCCCGAAGCTTGAAGTTCTTGTACAATGGTTCGGATGACTTCTTCACTGGGTAAGCTTATGCCAAGTTTCTGGTATGGATACCCTAAGAAATTAGGTACGGATTCGTGGGCAATAAGTTCGAGCTGGTGGTTTCGATCGATTTTGAAAAATGATTCGACGGTTTCGGAGGAGACCTCGGAGAGGGATGATGGTTGCCAATTAGGAGTGCGAGGAGGTTTGGAGATCAGACGAGACGTTACACCTTCAACGAAATCGGGGTGACGCATAAAGTTTTTGGCCATTGTGTGTTCACGCACAAACGTTTCGGCAATAGACCAAGATTTTCCACGGCGGATTTGTTCAAGAGTCACCTTCAGGGACGTTGGTGAACGCATTTTGAGGGTTTTGAGAGTGTCTTCGGCCCATTTAGAGAGTTCGGCAGAAGATGACTTGCTTTCTTCTTCCAGAGCGGTGATGATTTCTTCTATTGTTCCTTTGGAGAAACAACGATCAATAGCTTTGCGGAGAGAACCCACTAGATCGCCATGAGGACTGGGTGGGAGCTCAGAGGCAAGTGGTAGTGGTTGAGTGAATTCGGTGATAGTAGAGTTAACTAGTTCGAGACGTTCGAAGTATGGCGCAATATCATCAAAGACCAGCTCGGACAATCTAGTTGTGAGATTTTTGAGGTCTGATGAGTGTAGGTAGTGCGTAGCAATACCGGCTAGGTATGCATTGCGTCCATTCAGACGTTCTGATGTTAGGGCGAGGTATGTACCAATTTGTCCATCCAAGCGAGACAAGAAGAATGATCCTCCAACATCTGGGAAAAAACCAATTGTCGTTTCTGGCATGGCAAAGATTGTTCGTTCCGTAGCAATCCTGAAAGGGGCGTGTACTGATAAGCCGACGCCACCACCCATAGTAATGCCATCCATATATGAGACGTAAGGTTTTGGATATGTTGCAATCAAATGATCTAGTTTGTACTCCAGAGCAAAGTAGTCTGTTGATTTCTGCTGACCCTCCGGTGTGTCATTTTGCTTTGCTAATTCTGCTACATCACCACCGGCGCAAAATGCCTTTTCCCCGGCACCCGCTATGATGATTATGTTGGCCATGTCGGACTTTTGCCATTCTACCAATCGGGGTAAAATCTTTCTTGCCATCGATCCATTGAGTGAATTGAGCTTTTTGGGTCGATTCAGCTCTATCAACCGAATGCCATATAAAGAATTGAAGAGAACATCATCAGGCTCGTCACCGGGTAACTCCTTGGGAATATTCGACTTGTTGGAAGACATTCGCTTTGCCTGAAGGTCAGCGAATGCTGGGTTGGTGAACTTTGCGCGCAATGGCATCTTGATTGGGCTGGGTCGTATTGCGGCTGATCTCCAGCTCAATGTGCTCGCATATCTTATGCAACAGGGTCGAAGCGACATCTGGAAGAAGTTCAACAAGCTGGCATTGATCGAAGGCCGTAGTAGTTCCCGAAAGGGCGAGATAAGAAGGTCGAATGGGACGTAGGTATAAGGAGGTAGTTTTGAACTAGCCGAGGTGTTCGGGTACTCGATCTAACAGAGTTCTTCGCTATAAGTATGTTATTGATTCGCAGTGACGTGAGAGGAACCTGAAGTACAGTACTGTAGCTTGGAGACCAGTAATTGGAGTCTCTTCACTGGCTTGGTTCGCTAGAGCTCAACTTTTCGGAGATGCTGCGGCGGAGCTTGGGTTCTTTCCCCCACGAGCCTCTCGCTATTCCTGCTAAGGCTGAACAGTGGCCGAAGGGCCTGGCAGAAATTTATTTTGGTGACGGGACCACCGTAGACCCTTTTTGTGGGTGGTACGAGACGAAGGCGGAGACAAGAGGCAAAATTATTAATTTATTGGAGGGGAATTCTTATCACTATTGCGATACTGCATGCATCTGCATAATTTATAGTGGAAATCAGACAATATATTCTATTCCTTCCAGCACTCGATCTTGACCTGCTGTTTGCTGGTCGTAGATCTTGACTCCCTGCTCGACCCTCCCCTCTCCCTCGTCAACCATGGCGTCCATGGATCTTGACACCCAGCACATTAATCTGCCAGCAAACCAAGCTCAGACGCAAGCGACGTAAGAGCAACCTGAAAACCTGAAATTCTTGTGACATCTTCTGACTCGGCCAGGATTCTCTGTTACAATTGTGGCGCACCTATAGACGGAACTTTGTCTGCTGGTGCTTTGTGTTATGATTGTTTAAAGCTCACTACCGATGTATCGGAGGGCATTCAACGAGAGGCGACATTACACACCTGCCGAGATTGCGAAAGATGGCTTCAACCACCAGCTCAGTGGCTGGTTGCTCATCCTGAATCCAGAGAATTGTTAGCAATATGTTTGAGAAAATTAAGGGGGCTGCATAAAGTCCGAGTCATCGACGCGGGATTTCTGTGGACGGAACCACATTCACGACGAATAAAAGTCAAGATAACAGTACAACAAGAAGCCGCAGAGGGCACGATATTGCAGCAAACATTTGAGGTCGAATACGTCGTTGCGCATCAACAATGTCCAGACTGCGCAAAGTCATATACTGCGAATGTATGGCGCGCATCAGTCCAAGTGCGACAAAAGGTTCCTCACAAGAGAACTTTTCTTTACCTAGAACAACTCATCCTGAAGCATGGTGCCCACAAGGATACCATTAATATCAAGGAAGTCAAAGACGGCCTGGACTTTTTCTTTGCACAACGAAACTCTGCTGAGAAATTCGTGGACTTCTTAACATCTTCCACGCCTGTGCGAGTCAAGAAATCTCAGGAACTCATTTCTATGGATGTTCATACCTCTACAAAGTCATATAAATTTACATACTCGTGCGAGCTGATTCCGATATGTAAAGATGACTTAGTCGTTCTTCCAATAAAGCTTGCAAAGTCTCTTGGCAACATAGCTCCTATGTGCCTCTGTCATCGAGTGGGCACGGCGGTATACTTGCTCGATCCGAACTCACTCCAAACAGCAGATGTGCCAACGCCTGTCTACTGGAGAGCACCTTTCAAGAATTTAGCCGACGTTCAAGAACTAGTCGAATTCATTGTTCTCGACGTCGAACCTCTTGGGCCAAGAAACGGTCGATTTGCTCTTGCTGAAGCAACAGTGGCACGAGCATCTGACCTGGGTTCCAATGACACAAGCTACCTCGTTCGTACTCATCTTGGAGATTTACTTCATGCCGGAGATTCAGTCATGGGCTATCATCTTACCGGTACCAATTTCAATAACGAGAATTTCGAAGCTCTTGAGAACTCCTCCCAGTACGCCAACACCATCCCTGATGTCGTTCTCGTTAAGAAGCACTACCACCGTCGCAAAAACGCTGCCAGCAAACGAAATTGGAAACTCAAGCGCATGGCCAAGGATGAAGGTGAATTATTACCAAAGAAGGCAGATCAAGAAAGATTAGAAAACGACTATGAGATGTTCTTGAGAGATGTGGAAGAAGACGAAGAATTGAGAAGCACACTTGCATTGTACAAGGCACAGAAAGCTGCAGCTCAGAGAAGACATGCCGACAGGATGGAAGGTATCGAAGAAGAAGATGGTGGAGGTATGGATGTTGAGAGTACGATCACCGGCGGAAGTGGAGACGAGGACGAGGTGCCGAAGATCAATATGGAACAATTGTTGGACGATTTGGAAGAATTACGTGTTGAAGATTAAAATCTCCTTTGCAGCTGCAAACCAAATCATGACTGATGGACTTTTTGTGCTTGTTTCGAAAGCTCACAGGCATCTCGGAAGCTTCCGTTTATATCAACAGAAATAAATCGAGACCAAAGGTACTCAAAACAGGGGAATAAAGGGGATCCTGCATTAGAAGATTCCCGATTAAATTTCAAAAGATCAATACATTCTATTTTCCATATGCAAATCATGTCATGAACCAATACTGTTGAACTGGCTTTCGTTTCGTTTTGAACTTCTACTCCGTTGACCCTTTTCCAAAAAGGGTAGCGCGGGAGAAAAGATATGAAACGTAAATCTCAGCATCCATACCCACGCCCCCTCTTTCTCTCCTTCTCTTTTCATCCCATGCCATCCCATCCCACGCTCTCAAACCAAAATCCCCGGATAACTATTACAAGCCAACTGGCCTCCCAAATGCGCATACAACACATTTGAACCTTCCTTGAACTCTCCTTTTCTCGCCATATCCACCATTCCCGCAAGACTCTTTCCCTCATACACGGGATCCGTGATCATAGCTTCCATACTAGCGCCGTAGCGGATCGCTTCAATAGTTTCTTGATCGGGAATGCCGTAGCATCCGGCGTGGTAGCGGGCGTCGAGGATGATGTCGTCTAAAGTCAGGGATTCGGGGTCGAGACCGATTTTGGAGGCGGTGAGTTTGGTGAGACGAAGGACAGTTTCGCGGGTTTCGGAGGGGCGCGCGGAGGCGTCGATTCCGACGACTTGTCGCTTGGGGGCGCTTGGGGAGAGGGATTCGAGGAGTTTGAATCCGGCGACTATCCCGGCCATCGTGGAGCCGGTGACGGCGCAGACGATTATGGTGTCGAAGAAGACGCCCAGGGATTTCTCTTGGGCGGCGACTTCGAAGGCCCAGCGGGCGAAACCGAGACCGCCGAGTGGGTGGTCGGAGGCTCCGGCTGGGATCCAGTATGGGGTTCCGCCTTCGGCACGGGTTTTGTCCATCAGGGCGGTGAGGCGGGTTTTATCGTCTTTATGTTCGAAGACGTTGGATGTGGTGCCATCAGTCTTGAGAGATTGAGGTTGTTCGGTAGATGAAACCACTGGGGGTCCAATGGTAACGTCGGCGGACATCAAGCGGGAGAGTTGAAGGTTACCAACATCCGCATAGCCTGGGCGGTCGTCGCCTGGGACCCAATGCTCTTGAAGGAGCTTACAGTTCAGACCGAATTTGGCAGACACTGCGGCAACTTGTCGAGTGTGGTTTGATTGGATGCCACCTACACTGATCAGGGTGTCGGCACCTTGGGCCTGGGCTTCAGCAATGAGGTACTCTAATTTGCGAGTTTTGTTGCCACCAAATGCAAGGCCGGAGTTACAGTCATCCCGTTTGGCGTATATGTTGACTGCTTTGCCAGAGGTAGAAGAGAGGTCCGCGCTCATTCGAGGCAGCTGCTGGATCGGAGAGGGACCGAAGAGGAGTGGGGTACGTGGAATGGAGGAGAAAACGGGGGGCAGTTCGATGTCTGCCATTTTGAACGGAAGGAAGAATTTGTCTATAAGAGAAGCTTCTATGCAAATACCTAGCTTTTGGGAAGAGAGTGAATATAAAACAAAAGACAGAATGCCCAGAACAAATTTTGCCTGACAAGAGAGATCGTGTCTCTTGAGACCTTGGCTCCTCGAAAGAACTTTTGATCGTACGCTCTTATCCGTTCGATATCGGGTGGATATCAACGGTTACCTAATTCCAATATGCCGACGGTGACGGACGCTATCCGATCCTCGCTGTGTCCATTGGCTTACGTGTGATTGGATGAAGGCTTCGTGAATGAAGACCAGTGCAGGTATAATGACTCTGTCGTAGCGTAGAGAGAGCACTGTTGAAGTCGTAACATAAACAAGACTTGGATTGTACGCGCTTGTCCGGTCGATATCGGCGGATTCTCGAAGGTATATCAGCTTGCATGTCCCACCGAGAGCCGACAATAACCGAAGTCAATTACTTCCATGGAAAGAGACAAAACTGGCTTCCGGGAGAAAACGACTTAATGAGATTTCCCGTTATGTTGTGTTGAACATAGAACGTGGCTTGGACCATTGAAGCTGGGGCCTGGGAAAGTCTCCGAGTCAATCCCGTCTAATCAGTGTGTAAGCTAGACTTATCACGGGTCAAGGTGATCAGATTCCCAGATATCATGGATGATGATCGCCAATGCTACCCGAACCCTCAATTTCAACCCGAGAGAAATCCTGAGGTAGTTCAGGGAGACAATGTGCGCACAAGGGAGAGCAATCAAACAGAAGTTGCTCCGAGACGAAAACAACAAAATACCATGCGCCAATCGTCTCATACTCTGATTAGAGGATTTCCCCGCGATTTGACCAAATATGGTTAGAATCGATCAAGGCGTCAATGATGCTATTCCAGGTACCACGAACCATCTCGCCTTTGTCAGGAGTGATCATCAACGTTCCTGCATCATCTTCCTTTCCTCTGCTACCCAGTCGCTGTACCTTCTGAGTCGCTGCGCGACATAACCCACTCTTGTCCTAGATGGACGATGCATGAGCACAACCGCCTAAATACCCGTCTTACGACCGCCCCGACTTAGGCTATCGATGATGGCAGGCAGCCGACATACTTCATCAATTCGATCCGGGGGGTCGTCAAAGTCCACAGGCTCAAACGGATCTCACGAACGAACACCTCTGCTTTCACGAAGTGGCGACGATGGTGTACCCGCTTACGGAGAGCAAACAGCTAATGGCACCAGTTCGCCAGCCGCGCGTTCGTTGCGAGAAATACAAGACGACTACCATGGTCATGGAAAAGGTCGAAGAGGAACACGGTGGGCTACAGTAATTGCCCTCTCAACACTGAGTGCTATAGTGCTGGCAATATTGGGGCTGGGATTCGCAGCGCCGGCCGCAGTGGAGGAGTATGCGAAAGAAGCACTTGTCTTCACTCCCACCACGCTATCTGTAGATTCGTTCACGTCGACAGGCATCAGGGCCAGAGTGCAAGGTACATTTGAGCTAGATCAATCTAAAGTCCACAAAAAATCGATTCGAGATATCGGAAAGGCTGTAACATACGTTGCAAAAGAGATCGAGACAGGGGAGTCAGAACTTCGAGTCTACCTTCCTGCTTACGACAATTTACTGATGGGCACCGCAAAAATTCCACCAATCAAGCTTAACATCCGTCCTGGGCATACAAACTTCATTGACTTTCTGACCGATTTGGAGCCGGGCGAACTGGACGGGTTTAGAAGGTTGGCCAACGACTGGCTGCATGGCCGCCTTGGTCAACTCGAGGTCAAAGGTGTTACCTCGTTGGATTTTAAGTCAGGAATTTTCAAGTTTGGAAATCGGCAAATAACACAGATCCTAGTCCTGGCTGGCGAAACCATTCCAACGATGCCTGCTTTTGACGTTTCTAAGCTCAAC
This sequence comes from Phaeomoniella chlamydospora, assembly GCA_001006345.1. NCBI lineage: Eukaryota > Fungi > Ascomycota > Eurotiomycetes > Phaeomoniellales > Phaeomoniellaceae > Phaeomoniella > Phaeomoniella chlamydospora. The sequence continues at coordinate 74,936 of LCWF01000113.1, read as the reverse complement.
TTTTACGAAGTCCAAGAACCACTTGGCGAAAAGGCTATGGCAGCTGAAGCTTCGGTATCCATAAAAAACGAATTTCCCGTGCACTTAGATGTACCGATCCTCGGCTTTGACATTCTTGTTCCAAATTGTCGGCCCAAGCAAGAATATCTCCTTCTCGCAAAATCGGCCACAGAAAAGATTCAGATCAAGCCAAACGAACCGGTCATTATCTCGGTAAGCGCTATCATCAAGCAGTTTCCGCCCGCCTTGGTCACGGCATGTCCTGGCTCGGCGACGTCTCCCCTCGATGCACTTCTCGCAGACTATATGGCCGGTCAAGATACCACAGTTTATATTCATGGTACAGATTCACCGTCTGAGGATACGCCTTCGTGGGTCTCAGATCTCTTGAAGAGTGTAACCGTCCCTTTGCCATTTCCTGGACATACATTCGATAATTTGATACGAAATTTTTCTTTGGCGGATGTACACTTTAGTTTGCCAGACCCAACCGCAGAACCGGACGAACCAGAGGCTCAGCCAAGGATATCTGCCGTGGTCAAAGCCCTGGTCGGACTTCCAGAGGAGATGAACTTTCCACTGGATGTGGATAGAGTCAGGGCAGATGCGGAGGTTTTCTTCAAAGGTAGAAAGCTCGGACAACTTGATCTACGCAAATGGCAGGCCGCAAACACCACTCGAGTCGAAGATAAGGATGCTGGCCCTGCTTTACTTGTTGAATCTGTGGTCGAGGACGCACCGTTACACATCACGGATAACGATCTTTTCACCGAAGTTGTACAGGCTCTAATCTTTGGAGCGAAAGGTGTTATGTTGCAAGTCAAAGCGAAAGTTGATGTCGAGACTGTGACTGCTCTCGGGGACTTCGTAGTGAGAGAAGTCCCTGCGGACGGGGAAGTGTTGGTCGACCCATTTCGTGGGGGCATGGACTTTTCAAACATTAAACCAACTTTTGGTAACATTAGCATTGAAGAAAGTACAGCGGACTCACTGAGTTTGCGTCTCAATGTCAACCTCACCAATCCTACCGAATACTCGACTTTCGTTCCTTATGTCAACATCAATATACTAGCAAACAAGACGGTCTTGGGTCACGCAGTAGCCAGGAATTTAACGGTGGCCCCAGGGAACAACACGAACCTTGAGGTCCGGGCTAAATGGGAGCCCTTTCAAGCCAGCGGTGTTGAAGGAAAGAGGGTTGGACGCGAGCTACTTTCTCAGTACATCTCAGGTAAGACATCTATGCATTTCCGTTACTTTTGCATACTGATGGTGGTCTCAGGTTTCAATACTACACTCACGTTGAAGACGCATGAGAACAGTATCCCTTCTCAGCCGGCCCTCGGGAAGGCCCTTTCAATTCTTGAATTGACGATTGATGCTCTCAGCTTGACGCCACCTAGCCCACCTGAAGATGGTAATGGTGACCACGATGGCGACGAAGAAGGCGGGTCAGGGCCACATTTCATCAAAGACGCAACGGTACTTAGCACTCTCATTACCGTCTCTTGATCTCTGGCTGTGTCAGTGGTGCTGGGCTCGACGAGTTACAGTCACTAGGCTAGGCCACCACGAGATTATATATTGTGGTACTGACCAGCCGCGTCGCAGATGCATCTCATTACCTCCACGGCAGCGTTTACACTTCTATCACCGCTACCCAAAACCACTTTTTTCATCACATCCGTTAATGCTGTAGCTTTCTACAACCACACTGAGCCAGTCGGTACTATAGACTACGATCTTCCTTTTGCCGTCGCACCAGGAGCTTCTAAGACACCTCGATTACCGGTAGATTGGAGTTTGGGAGGTGCCGGATACGATGCCGTCCGAGATGCCTTGGGCGGGTCACTGAAATTAGATGCGAAGGCGGATGTAGGGATACGTATAGACAACTGGGAAGAGCTAGTTTGGTTCATTGGAGGAGGAATTGGAGCACATGTTCGTCTGTGAAGGATGGGTATTAGATTGTGTCAGACCACGATGGATTTGGAAAACAAAGGCTATAGAAAGGAAAGACAGCACCGGCGTTACGAATCTTGTGGGATTATCGGAATATAAAGCTACAAGGGATGCGCTGATGAACGATGGGTTTGGCGTTATCAATAGTCTGCTTCATACGGACATACACATACCTATTATCGGGCCATTTATCGGGCTATTCGCGCCAGCCATCTCTTACTCCCCGGTTGAACGGGCTCTTCAATACCCAGGGGCCCAATGACTTCTATCGCTCGCCCTACCTATCGGTATCGTCGTCTACGTAGATTCAAAGTAAGCAGCGGATGTATTATCAGATCGGATGTCGGCTCAGAAGGTACGAACCCGCCACGCGGCTTCAAGAGCTAAATCCAGGACTTACATGATCTCAGTGAAAGTGCATCAGCGTCGAACAACACCATGAGATTGCGTGAGAACTTAGGCATGGGGGCGAGATGACACAATTTTCTAGCGGGAAGGCGTGCTCGGAGAGAGTGGGGTATAAACAAGACTCGGTTAAAGAAAAGCTTACTCGAAGTTAGCCAACAGCCTTCAGTAGGGAACTGTGAAATCTGGAGAAGCTTTCAACACTGGATCCAGACTGAGACACTGGCATGAAACGGCGAAAGCAAACAATCAGGGCTACTTTGTACTCTGTATGTTGAGATACGTTTGTCCGAAAACTGCTTCGATTCCCGATGTTTGCCAGATAGGCAGTTCCACTTCAGCATCAATCGTGGAGCCCGCGCTTGTTTAGATGCCCAGCGATTCTTATCAATGTCGAGGCGTCGTTCAACCCGAACCTCTTTGTAGGTACTGTTAATTGCCGATCGACGCCGCATGACGGTGCATCGAGGATGATCTTCAGACTGAAAACAGTGCTTTGTAACCCCGGTTGACAGTTGAGAGGTCATACTACGATAGGTGGCCCCTATAGATGCCTGCAGGCATTCAGGATGCTAGGATACCTTTGCTAGATGAAACAAAGGTCACCAATGTATTACTCTGAGTACAACACTCACCGAGACAGGATCTATCCACCCCTGATACTACCTCGAGCCGGTCGAAAGGACCCTCGTTCTCATTCTGCTGGGGACACATGAGATGTTGGATCCTAATATGGAAGAAGGTGACATTGAACAATCCAACATATTCATTGGCTAGTCGCTAACACATCAATATGCGATCCGCACGCAGCACGTAATCGGCACCAATTGGTCCATTGAACACCCTTTGTGGTCGAACCCCAGCCGCAGCTGATGTGTGTTCATTTAGCGACTATCGACGTCTTTAAATATTCTGAGAAATCATTTGGACGCTGTTTCTATTCGTTTCATCTCGGGGCTGTTTCTTTGCTCATCACTCCTGCATACCAAGCTTTTTTCCTTTTCTTATCTTCCCCAGACCATTGGGCATCGACTGGTTGAAACTGCTCGTCTTTGACGTGTGGCTTTGCGCCGAGAAACTCTAAGGAGCAATTGGGTGAGCGCCATGGCGTTCTTTACGATCCCGAAGCTAAACTCACGCCTGGGCACATGGCGTGCTTATCACTTGGCCGCGATCGTCTTGTAAGCAATCGACCTACGATGGCATCATCTATCGGGAGTAGCATCTAGCCAGCTAACAATGTCGATCTATAAAGCATCTCCTCGTTCCTAGCCGGTTACGATTCTGGTATTGCTGGCGGTATTCTTACATTCAAGTCCTTTGAACATGACTTCAAATATACCGGCAAACATGAATCCAAAGTCAGTTCACTCACGGTCGGTCTGGAACAACTCGGCTCTTTCTGTGCTGCCGTCATTATCTACCCGCTCACGTCCAAATATGGACGTAAGTATGCCATCATTGGATCTACGGCCGTGTTCATCCTCGGTGTGATAATTGAGGTCATCAACACCAGATCGTTAGGAGCATGGTATACAGGAAGATTCATCGCCGGGCTGGGAATGGGCGGCCAGAGTGTCGTCGTGCCTATGTATTCGGCCGAGATGACGCCCAAGGAAATTCGGGGCAGATGTGGTTCATTCTATCAATGGCTATATACTTGGGGTATCCTAGTTGCCTATTGGGTTGACTATGTGAGTTTCCTGGACACTGCGGCAGCGAAGAAACTTGTTACTAACCACCAATACAGGGTGTCGCCGCCAACAACTCCATTTCCGGAACTTCCCGTGAATGGCAGATCCCCGTTGGGCTTCAATTGGTCTCTTCAGGAATTCTCTTGATCGGTGCTTTTACGTTACCCGAATCGGTTCGCTGGCTCCTTACCAAAAGTCGAACCGAAGAAGCTTGGAAATCAATCACCTGGATCAGAGGTGATACTGGCGAAAAGACTGTTTCCGAATTCAACGAGACGCAACTCGGCCTCAAAGCTGAGGCAGCTGCCAAGCAAGATTTCAACCTCCGCGAACTCTTGCAGCCTGCCAATCGTCTCCGGTTCCTCATTGGTCCCATGCTCTTCATTTTCCAGAATACCACCGGTAGCAGCGCTTTGGCTGTGTTTGGCCCTCAGTACTTCAAACTCCTCGTTGGCGATGATGAGCAACGTGATCTCCTCCTAGTCGGTTTGTTCGGTGCCGTCAAAGTCATTGCCTGTACATTTTTCATCTTGTTCCTTTCGGAACGCTTTGGTCGCCGCACTCTGCTCACCGGTGGGTCCACTGCAATGGCAGCGTGTATGCTCATTACTGCACTTATTGTTGATGAAACCTCAACAACGTCATCATCGAAAGTCACCAATGCGGGTAGAGCAACTGTCGCTATGATCTATCTTGACATCATGGTAAGCTGCTTCCAGTCTCTATTTTCCCCTCACCTGCAAAACTTTTAGGACTATACCCTATTCTCAATACGGAATCCTGGCTAACAATAATAGGTATACAACTGTTCCTGGGGTCCCGTGCCATGGGCTTACGTCCCCGAGATCTTCCCAACACGAATCCGTGCCCTTGGTCTAGCCCTCAGCATGTTGGCTCACTGGGCCTCGTCATTCTGTTTCTCTTTTGCCAGTCCCTACATGATCTCCAACGTTGGAGCCAACACTTTCCTAATTTTCATGGGCTTCGACATCTGTTCCGCCATATTTTGCTTCTTCCTCGTCAAAGAGACCCGAGGGCAAAACCTCGAAATCGCCGCCGGAACAGAATGGGAAATCGCAGAAAAAGCTGCCGTCTTGTCAGATACGGAGAAAGGTGATGTCGATACCGAGACGGGACATACCACGGAACCAGGGATTCTACATATTAATCAGAATAATGGAGGACAGACTTTGGTGGATGATCACACGGGTAAACAGTTGGATGTTGTCGCCGTACATGATTCTTTTGGGACGAGTTTGAAGCATAGGTCTTGAAATCGTTGACTTTTGACCTGACCTGGAAATTATGGCAGATTTTGTGTCGGGATCGGGAGGAACGCTTAAAATCAGACTTACTTGTCATAGTACCTAACAAAAGCCAGATATTCAGCATCTTACTATAACCAGGTCATTAATCATCAAATTCCTTCCAAACCCGAATCAAACCTCTATCTATCCTCTATCTATCCCTTAATCATTTGCACAAACATCATCCTTAAAATCAAAGCAATAGCCCTTCTCAACAGCAGCAGCAGCAGAGCAACAGCAGCAGCAGCAGAGCAACAGCAGCAGCTAGCTAGCTAGCTAGCTACTTGCATACCAACCCAGAAATAAATAATTCCTGTACCTTCTTTTCACGAGAACAAAAACGAACAGACGAAACGAGCCATGTTGGGAAAGGGTAACCTAGTTATCCCATATCTACACCAGCCCGGCCCTCTCTCTTTTCCATTCGTTCTATCTCCCCCCTCCCCTCCAGCTCTCCTCTGTCTTCCAATTCCATCCTCATTTCATTTCGCAGTCCATGAGGTTCTTGCTTTATTCCTAAATCAAATAGTTATGGCCCTTGAATCAAATCCAAATCCCTTTATTTATGGATGGATGGATAGATGGGAAATGAGATGAAGATCAGGGTTGAAGTAATTTATATATCTATATATAATATGTGTAGTTATATGTACGTTAAAGATATATCTAAATATTCGTAGACGTAGAATATAGATGTCCACGTTCATATTATACACTTCGTATAACTATTCTCATTTCTATAACCACACCCATCCATCTAAATACAGTAATTACCTACAAAGTCTAAGTTATTTCAATCAAATTTTCCAAATATCTATCCCCCTCTTCATCAGAATCAGACTTTTGATTCTTTCCATGAAAATTTCGAGTGCCGGGGGAAAAACGATGTAGGAAATTCAGGTATGAAGTGTATGGTAGATATCAAATGAAAGGGGATTTTGGATATGGATGGAGAAATAGATAGCTAGTTATATCAAATGGTAAGGTTCAATCCGAGACGAAGATAGAAAGAGGGAGTGGGTCTTGGTTCCAACATACAACGTACAACTTACAAGGAGATATCATGATAGAGGACGAAAGGAAAATAAACATAAACATAAATACGGCATGGATGCATGATGGAATGGTACTCAGATTCATTCATCCCCATCCTTCCATCCTTCCTGCGCCGTCAATTCATACGCCCCCTTTGACATTTCAACGCTCGAGTCATATCGCATCACACTCCGGTCCAAAAATAAAACAAATTTTTCAAAAGTCCCTACGCCATATCCCATCCCAGGTCCTCGAATCTTCTTTCTCCTACTCCTCCTCAACCTTCTTTTGAACCACCAGCGGTAACACCGGCTTACTTCCCTCCTCCACTACTACTACTTGCCCCGTTCCCGCTCCCTCCGCTCTCCGAACTAGAACTTGCTTTCTTTTCCGCCGCTCTTGCTTTTTTCAAAGCCTTTTCACATACGCTGCACACACCGCATCCATAAGTCCATTCTTCTCGGGATTTCACGTTCCGACATCGACATTCGGGGTAGCGGTAGAAGTCTTCTTCGGTGGCTCCGCACGTGTAGGTGTTGATGTGGATACACATTTTTGGTTGGTGCGTTGGGAGGAGAGGGTGTGAGGAACGAGGAATGTGAGGGTAGGATTTGAGGTGCTTTATGGTTGCTGTGGGAGGCTCGTTTTGACAGTAGATAAAGGGAAATCGATCCTTGGTTTCAATTCGTGTGCAAAGGAGATTGTGCTGGTCGTCTAAGAGTCCGGCTTTGTAAAGTTGCAGTGCATTGGACGAACAGGGGCTCCGGCCGAAAAGGATAGTTCTGGGGCAGACAATGATTGGGTAGAGGGTTTAATAGAAGATCACCAGAACTTTTCGAGGACAAGAGGCGCTTCGGAAATGGTCGAATCTGAGAGTGGGATTGTTTGCTCAGCAGGAAATTTCGAAACGATGTCTTGATGGACAATGTTTATGGTTGGACAAACTAAGACTGTAGGACAAGACTGAATGAGATCGATGCGAGTACAAAAGTCCAACGAGCTAAGGGCTGTATTCGTACAACGACAACGCGTGCTACAAGCATGTAAAGATTCTAATAAGAGTTGTGTTTATACAGAACTTGAGAAAAAAGAAAGGACAAAAGATGCGAAGAGCAAGGCATGATAAAACCAAGTGAATGGCTCACTTACAATGTGGCCTGATGGTCAGATGCAAATCAAGGGCCCAGCAATCACGAGATTGACAGGGATTAAAGCATGTATTCAAAACAGGAAGCCCGATAGTAAGTCATGACAGCTTGTTTCTTATATATTTCGCACAGGCGTTCGCAGTTGATTTGCGTCACGTGGCTCCATCGTTAGAAGCTGGCAATATAGTAAGCTGAGGATCCCCCCGGAATGAATCAGATCATCACAAGTGTTGTCATGCAGCTGGCAGTTTCAGGAAAGCTTGCCAAGTATACAGGCATCGTCCAGAAACCATGGGTTGATTTGCCACGTCCGAGAGGTTCCGTAGGACACCATCAGGCCGACATTGCTCTCGTTTGACCAGTATATAGAAATGGACCAACCCGTTAGTAAAGTCCTGCTTTCAGATAACAGCAACGGTAGTGAAAGCTGCCCATCTGCCATTGAGGCGGGAAGACATGAGCCTACCCCATCGTAGACACTGCCGACAGATCCAGTCTCGAACTAAGAGCAGAGTGGATTCCGGGAATCCCAACTGGCATCCATGATGCCCCATTCGCTGATAGACAACTGCGGATTGCACAGGAATCTGTGGCATTCATGTGAAAACCACCGGCAATTCGAGCGATATCGGCTAACCAACTGCCCGTTTCGTCTCCATGATGCATTGATCAGAAGACGCCTTGTTGGACCTTGTTAGAGACTGCAAGAAGCCGCCACGTCTTGCTGACGTCCTGTGGCACGTTCGAATCCAAACAGGTAAGATAAGGGAATCGGGAACCAGGATGGTGGCATACTCTAGCGAAGCCGGGCGATCTTAGCCCATGTCGTGAGTGGCTTGATACAGGTTCTCGGGCGTTTCAAGCAGGATTCACTAGGCAAATGCCGAGGCGCGCGCAAAATTGAGGTGACGAATACGAATTGGATTTTGAAAACACCAGCGATTTCAAAGGACTATCCCGTAAGCAAATAATGGTGACCAGATCCAGCTCGGTGACCACATACCTAGATTCAAGCTGCACTGACCATTCGACGCGAAGATGATCCCGCACCTGATGAGGATGCTTTCAACATTGCAATAGGAAGCTGGTCATTCGATTTCATACGAGCCGCAGATACAATGCCATTTCACATCACGAAAAAATCAATGTCGATAGTCAATACTTCAGATAAACGATGATTCGTGTTTGATGAAAGTGTGGAGGCTCATGTGGATTCTTCTGCCACGTCGCATTGCATTGCGTACTTCAGAACCATGGTTCTGGAATCAACTACAGTGGATCCTCCATTGCCTACATCTGGAAGCAGGCAATTTTCCGAAAACCAAAGAAATCTATCAAGCCATCTGATAAGAAAGCGTATTGTCAATTGAGTTGAGGATAGGATATAACAAGCGATTCTGCAGGGCGATTTCATATGACTTCACAACATTAGGCCCATGAAACCAACCGTCAATCTGGGTATACTTAAGCAAGCCTCATCCTGGCTGATACACACAGAAGTGTTTACTGACCAGATATATGGGAGAGTCTAAAAAGGGTATCCGAATTGAGGAGCTTCATAGCCATGATCCTTTGACATCCCTATCGTAGAACAGGGAGTGACATCTAGTAATGCAATAGGCATGCTTTAGTCCAATAACGCCGGGCAGCACCAGGTTGAAATCGTAATATAATCTTCACAACTCGTCCCCATGGCTAATAGGAATATGTCCATCTTTGGTGCCATCGCCACTCGATAGACCCTTGGTTCGTTTCCTCCGTTGCTGCACTTCCTCTCCAACTTTCTTCATGATCTCTTCTGCGGCAATAAATCGTCCAGACCTTTCTCTAGAAGGTATTGCCAACTCCCTTGCTCGGCGATGATAATTACTGTTACCCAGACTGCAGTCTTCATCTGAAGGTAGAACCTGCAGAATGGAGTTACCCAGCTCTTCGCCAGTCCAATCAGGGGCGGCGATCCTGTTTCCCCAAACCCCGATACCCAGCCACTCGGCTTGATTGGCAAAATCGTACGTGTCTACCCAACAAGCGAGGATTACTTGAGGAACTCCGGCTCTGAGGGTCTAAGCATTAGCTAATGTATAGTAAGACGATTGTAAGTTAAACTCAAACAAGGCAACTTACCCAAGCGCTTCAATAAATGAATTTGCTCCTCCATGGTTGACATATAATACTATGCTGCCGCTCTCCAGTAAAGCTGCGGGATCGACTTGCAACCACCCCTCGACACGCACCCGACCAGTCGAGCGAAGAGAAAGTATCTCCTGGTCAATCAAAGCCGAGTGGTCTTCTTCTATTACCGGGATATATTTCCACAATACTTGGACTTGGTCATTTGCTTCAAGTACCATTTTAATTGCTCCAATGATCTCTAACGCCTGTGACTCTGTGTACTTTGTATGACTACCCAGTACGATCAGAATAGTAGGTGCTTGTTCTAACCAATCTGATAGCTCCGGATCTTGCTTCTTAACTGGTTCCAGCGACATATAGATTGGGCCGCAGAACTTGACATTGTTAGGCTTGTGGAAGGGAATCTGGCTTTCCTCGGAAAATGCAGCGAGCCAGGTGACATTCTCGGGACAAACATTGAAGAGATCGGCACCACCTGGGATACCGTTCTTTTGCACGTAGGATCTCAGATTGGTTATATGAGAACCAGTGAGTGATGTGTAGAATAAGCGAAAGATCAAGTAGATGTTTGCGGGAACTAGGTGCCACGGCAGAGGGTATGGATATCCGGACCCCATCCTGTACAAAATTAGCAGTGATTTCCAAGAGAACACTGTCACTCCCATTATGGATGACCGACGGCTACGTCGGGTCAGCAGTATGGTTCTCCAGGGAAACTTTCACTCACGTTGGCCAGTGTGCAAGTGCCTTGAGGGGAGGCTGAGTAGGCAAAAGCGCATTCCTCACATCGTTTGGAGAGAGAACAATGTAAGTGTAGTTCAGCGATCGCACAGCATCGATTCCAGGCATGAACAAGGTGTCGACAACGATGAGTGCTGGATCGGTTTCTTCAATCACCTGCCGGACACTATGAAAAACGTCTACATAGTCAGGGCCAAGCCAGGGTACCGCAGCATGCGCTACAAGCCAATTGAACTCTGATACTCCACGAATTCCAGGTTTGTGGCGGACTTTTTGCAGGTCAAATCCTAAGCTCTGAATGCCTTCGCTGTATGAGCGACCGCCGATAGGATGAAAGATGATGTCTTTGCCTGCTTGTTCGGAGACTTTGATAACCGCCTTGGCAATATCGGGGAACGAAGCAAAATGAACTTCAACTTCATTGTCACCATAAGCAGTCCGTAGGGCATGAGAAGTGGCTAGGTGGATGTTTGCCTGTCCTCGTTCGGAGAGAGTCAAGAAAAGAACTCTCGGAGTCTCCAACGTATCCGCAAGACTGGTGGTGAAACACAGAAGGAAGAGAACGCCGATAACCCGATATAATATATCCATACCGCCAAATGGAATTGAGAGCAGGAGATGAATTCCACACCTGGATGTTGAGAGTTTAAGTATTACAGCAATCTCTACGAAAGAGAGAAAATTTCCCACAAAGTCATCTTACGATCTGTATTGACAACAAGGAGAGATGTCGCAACAAGTCAACAGAAATTCGGATCCGCGTTACAGATCTTTCCCGACTATAGGACAGGGACCGCCCCAGCTGTTGGTTGGATTGGGCGGGTCTATCAGGTCCACTTTTAGAGGAACGACAGGTCAAATATTTGGTGAAGAAAATTAGCGAACGAGCCATCATCTGAAAATGTCGTTGGTTGTTGGAGAGTAAGCGTGGCTTGGATCTTCAGTATACGGAGGAGCGAGGTGCAGAAGTAAGCAGAAAGGCCCTGTTACGAAGCACAAGGATTCGGATGATGTTGCGGCAATGGTCGCGATGATTAGGTATGCAATCACTTTACAAGAGCGGTAAGCTGCTAGAGCAATGCAGAGCGGCTAGGTGGATCAGATCATGCCGTATTGTGCTGTAGATTTATCGAAAAGCAAGTCCTCAACCACTCGAAAGAACCTGTTTGGAAAATACGACCCGAGGTTTCTCTCGTTTAGGTAGTTGTGCTCGCACTCGTTTAGCAGAAATTTAGACCATAGAAGGCTTGATATGCAGTAGGTGGATAAGAATGAGATAGAGTGATGACTAAATCCCCAATGAAGTTAAGAACTCTGAGGATGCGGGAACGAGTCTGTCAATAATGCCAAGCACTCACTCTGTTTCGTCACTCCACACCACATCTTGCCTACCTTATGCAACACGCAAATGATCATTACCACCGACCTAGGCATCCATCTGCATCACCATAGCTTGCGTTAGAAAGCGTAGCAACTCCCCCTATACATCCGAACCACCATACGCGATAGACGAGTTCGACCTTACGCACCATCCCAGCACGTCTCCTGAAACTCCGCTCCAACAATCCAATCATGTCGTTCGATCGCTTATCTTCCTTGGAGTCGCAACCAACGACCATGCGACGGAACCAAGACCCCGAATATCAAGACGATCCAGAATACTCTCGCCTGACTGAGAGCTTGTCGACAAAACTGTTCGAGTTAACTTCCAACATCTCAAGATTATCCAATGAGATATCACTTCTCGGCACAAAGCGTGACACAGACCGAGTACGGGAAAGGGTTCATGACCTTCTCGAAGAGACAAGAGAAGGGTTCAAAGAAGTGGGAGATGGTTTGAAAAAGGTTCAGTCATGGGAGGACCTGAACGTATGTCTGCTCACCTCCCATCCACTCTCTCCTCTATACTAAATTAAATCAATAGCCTTCCCAAAGATACACCGCCCAGAAACTCTCACGTGAATTCTCTGCCTCCCTTTCCGAATTTCAAGTCATTCAACGCCGAGCCCTCGAGAAACAGCGGACAGCGTCTTCCGCTGCCCGTGCCGCGTTGGACGATGAGACCCGTCAATCCCCTGACAACGCCGTTTATAGTGACTCCCATCAACAAGCCCAGCTCCACCTCGCAAATCAAGACCAACTCAATCTAGCGAATCAAGACGAAGTCGACTTCCAAGACTCGCTAATCGTGGAACGAGAAGGAGAGATAAGACAGATCGAACAGAGTGTTGGGGAACTAAACGAGCTGTTCAGAGACGTGGCCACCATGGTCCGAGAACAAGGCGAGAACCTGGACATGATTGACGCAAACGTTGAGAACACATTGGTCAGCGCAAGGGGGGCCGACTCTGAATTGAGGAGCGCAAGTCGATACCAGAAATCCGCAAGGAATAAAGCCTGTTGTTTATTATTGATTTTGGCAATTGTCGTGGTTATTATTGTTTTGGCCGTTGTTTTGGGCTAAGAGTCCCCCCAGCCTTCAAGATACCTAAGACTTAATATGTATCTGCCTTATTCTTCCCTTTGGTCCTAACTGCAAAGTATATGTTTTCTGATACGGATTCCGTCTTGCATTGCAATCCCTGTTTCTTCCCCTCTCTTCCACAAGCATCGTTCAGCTCACTGTACCTGCTCACCTACATATTCTACCTACCTACTCACTCATGTATATATCAATATCTCACTGTACAGAACAGACTTACACAACCCAGATCACCAATACAATCAAATCAAACAAACCGTTCGGAAAATCGACTTTTCTGAACCCCTAGTTATCTTCTATGTCATATAAATAGATAAATCAACATATTTCTCTATTTGAACCTGTTTTGGAAGATCAACTGATAAATAAAATCAAAATCCGGACAATAATGTTTCCCTTTTCAAATAATAAAGGGAGTGATGGAGTGAAGAGAAGCGCAAACCCCCCCCCCCCGGATTTTTCAGTAGTAGTAATAATAACATCATCAAGATCAAGAGGAGAAAGTAAGCGTTTTTGAATCGAAAATTGCTCTGCAATAAGTTGGATCTGTGGTTGCAAAGGTCCGTGGCCTCGGTTGCAACAAGACACTTTGTCAAGAAAATGAGTGAAGTTTTGGCGTCGAGGATGGACATGATGCTTCTCATAAAAATCTCGTACTTCATTTCCCATAGCTGCTGCTGCTGCTGCTGCTCTTCAGACTCTGCAACTTTTCCAGGTAGTATTCTCCCGTGGCGGTCAATGTTTTTCCACTTGAAGAACTCTCCATCAAATTCCATACTCCTGGGACGCCCTCGCCATTGTTGGCACCGTAGGCATACACGTAATCTGTCTCTTCGAGGAAATCCACCATGCCGTCGATGAAGCTGTTCACTGCGTTTTGATCGCCACATGATGACCAGTCGCTGTCGTCGACGCAGGTGAGCTCGGTGATCCAGACAGGTTTGCCAAAGGTTTGGTAGTAGTACTCAACTACAGCGATGCCTTCGGCGGAGGTGGGCTTGTTGACGTGGATCGAGGTTACGTCCCATTCAGGTACACTGTGGGATGAAGAAGTTTGATTGAATTCGGTAAGCCATTTTTGGTCAAGCTGAGTACACATGGAAGGAGAGCCAAGGGGTATAGAGTTAGACGATCGGAGTGGAGCCAAATAGGTGTTCCAAGCATCGATACCGTCGGGAACAGAGGGAATGTGGGATGAAGAATCACAATCGCAGTCAGGTTCGTAGAAACCGAAGAAAATTGAAGGGGCCGTTTCACCGGCTGCGACGTAGACAGTGAAATTGGAGAGGCGTTCAGCATCGACCGGACCGTCAGTACCAGACAGGCACTGGTCACCTTTGCCCCAAAGCTGCGGAAACGAGAGTGTTAGTGGTGTATGTTCTGAATTCGGAAGCGGAGCGATTGGTAAGGGCGGGAGTGATGTAAGGAAAAGGCGCCCAAAGTGCTTACCATTGGAGCTCCAATGATGGTATGATCTGAAGTCTCAACGTTGGGAGCAATTGGTTCATAGTTAGAATACCAGCTGATATAAGGAGCCCATGTTTCGTTGAAGATTGTCAATGATTCAATTCCTGGGTAGCCGGATAGACCAGCCTTCCAAGCCAGATTGGGCAGCGATACGGATGTAGATGAAATCATTGTAGAAGTTGTTGATGTAGCCGATGAGGTGGCCGGTTCAGATGATGAAGTTGTCGGTGATAGAACAGAAACTGACGTCGAGTATGAAGTAGTTGAGAGTGAAGAAGTAGATACCAAGGTAGAAGAGACAGAACTCGGGAAATATGGGGTTGATATAGAATGGGAGGGATGAGGTCTATAACGACAATCTATAGCAGCAGCCTGGACTGTGATGGCGCATGTGGCTGCTATGACGCTCGCATAGGATGACATATTGGACCTCATATTGCAAAATGTGGTAAACGGTGGGTTTTAACTCAAACGGTGGTTTTCAAAAGCAAAGGAAAGTAGTGTCAAGTCTCGCTCAACTGACTCGTAGACGGTAGACCAGGCGCAGCTGGCACACAAGAAGTGAATGGGTAAAAGGTCTGACCAAAGAGGGACACGAAGTATAAATGGTAAGGATTGACGACAAATGGTAGGACCATTCAATCAAGAGGAAACGTCTGCAAGAGCAAAGAAAGAAGCGAAAGACAGAAGAGACCCAACAACCATTTAAGTATATCTATTGCAGGGGTATCCTGTTCCCAATCGGATTGTTCGTCGTCTAGCAGCAAGCCGCTGCCCCCGCTTAGTACTGTGTGAAGGTCATCGGCCTGCCTACCCACTTCAACCCTCTTGATATATAACATCCGAGACAAGGTTCACTGCTCTGGACTGAGCGTCCGCAATGATTAATGGGCAGAATGCTGGTGGTGGTTTAGCCAGGGTTTGAACCTGACTAGTCTCCCCAGACCCAAAACATCCCTGACTCGGATCAAGATCTTCACAAGGATTGAGGTTGAAGACCTGTCATTGATCTGTGTAGATCTAGCCTGCGATGAACTGCAAGGCAATTACACCTACCTCTTATTGCATGTATCATTTGGTCCGAAGTTTCGGCGGCAGCCAGGGCGATGCCTGTGTACATCCCCGTTCAATCAATTCAGCCGCCCAGATGGGGTGGTCTAGGTTCTCCTGCTCTCATTCTGACTGCAAACTGTGACCACTGGCAATTTCGTTACGTGAAATGTGACGTGACGTGGACAAGGAGAGCGGTTCATGAAATTTGAAGGAACTGACAGCGAATGACATGTGATGTTGAGAGGCAGCCACAAGATTAAAGGGTTGTTTCGTATCGTAGGACACGTTGATATCCAGGGCCGATTATCCTTTCCGAAAAGAGACCGTAGGGTTGTGCAGTGCTCGGCATACTGTAATTTTCAGAGATTATACCGCTAAAACAATTCTGGAGTGACAAACTCTTGGCTCCCCGGCTCCAGCGACTGGTTCTAGAGTACCTGTACGGTATCATGCATGTATTCCTTATGGGCTCACAAAATGCCTCCAACTGCAAAGCTATCCCCGACCATATCGTCCACTACTGCAGACTCCATCTTCTCTGCATAAACAATCGTTTCAGACTTCTCAAGGGAAATGAACTTTCCATTCAGGTTTTCAATATGTGCTCCAACGCACAGTAGCTTGGTTTTCCCATTTCAAGGCTCGTAGGCACTTTGTGTATCCTTGCAATAACAAGATTTAACATGTGCGTTGCTTGTCAAAGCTTGCGCTGTAGCCAAGTGGATCGATCTCCTGGCCCTTTCGCTAAGACTCCTCACAAGTTCACCTCTTGATATTAAAATTGATTGAGCTTATCGATGGACGGCTGAACGACCCGGCCTGGCTTGTGCCTACGATATATTCCAGATCATCTTCGGAGATCGCTCAAGCCATACCATACTTACACCTGGGAAATATGGCCAGATCATTCTCAAACGACGGGGACTTTGGCCCACTGCAAGGGGGAATCTCTTCAACGATACAGGCGGTGGAATCAGTACACATGATCCATATAACTCGATGTGTGTTATTTGACGAACCACTCAAGCGAGCGCTTTGACCCTCCAAGAGCCGAACAATGACAATAAGAACCGTGGCGATGGACCTCGGGCTCCCCGATCCGCTCTCGGGTTCGAAAAGATGAAGCCGCTGTTCTACAATAGCTGGCGCATTGGCGTTCATGAGTTCTAATTTACCACTGCTGCACCCTCACGCTCATTCCGCGAACAAGGATTTCGTTTTGGCGACCCCACGTAGGGGAGGTCTCCAATGCATTCATCGAGCCGCTAACGTCATACCTAACAATAGGGTAAAATGGAGTGGCGGCCGGGTACATACTATTGCCTCGTCCCCTTGGGCGCGTCAAGTGATTCCTTGACTAACTTCTGCCATCACGACGATTTCAATCCAAAACACAGGACCAGGCGAAGCAACGGTGGCCAGAGTTGTCAGGCATCAGGTGCGCTCCTAAAGATGTATTTCAAGTAACCTGCTGACTATTCAAGATTTTTTCATACGGAAATGGAACTCTTGTTTACTGATTTGGAATATTGCTGTTGTATATGTGATAGGGGTTGCAATATACCGTACATGATATTCGATGGGAGCCTAGATCTATTGACATATCTTTAACTATCGGCACACTAGTCCACATCCTCTTGCTCCTGCTTCGCCACTGGCTACCACCCCGCTTGAAGGTGGCAACGAACAGTGTGCATCTCAGAATATGGAAGTGTTGCAAGTCTGCCTGACTTTGACAACATGAGTGGATGCCACTGCTGGTAAAGATGATATCCCCACCCATAACAAAGTCAGGTGATTCTATGGATCGAAGACAACATCATCTTTACGACCCTGAAGCTGATTTGCCATCTGGTGAGATTTGTTCGTCATCGGCAACAATGTTGATGGTTACCGTTGGGCTGACCAATTGATTTTCCGTTGCCTTGCGGCCATCGGGAGTATTGTTTGCGGATCTATTTCGTTTGCTCTCACAAAGAGGTTCCACATCGGCTTTGACTATATCAACGCGAGTTTGACCTGCCTGACTGGGCAGTCTTGAACTGATAGCACTGGAATCGTTTTCTTTGTGTCTGCCTTCCTTTTTGCCTCTAAGAGAATTCCCGTAGGAAGCTTCACGAGCTTTCGCCGCCGCCGATGGCCTTTGGAGAGTTGCTGTATCAGTTTGTTCACCGGCAGGTGTATTTGTAGGCGCGTGTGTTCCTTTGAGCGGGCTCAGGCCCTCGATAAGTTCTGCCATAGCAGCATCATCGACGTCGACAGACATTGGTGGTCTCTGATCATAGCTAATTCCCGTCATCGTTGAGAGAGCCCTACTGCTATTCGACTCTGTATGTGAACGATAGTCGGCCATGGAGACGTCCTCGATGGAAGACTTGTGATTCCAGCGTGGCTGGCTGAATTGCTCTGTTTGGAGTTCTAGGTCGATAAAAGGATCCGACATTGCATCGAACGCGTTTGTGCCTGAGTTGTTCCATGCAAGGCTTGATCGAGGGGGCGCTCTATTTGACCAGGGGGCACCCGTAGTGAGGTCAGTATCCTCTGGGCAATTGTCTCTGGGTCGTCGAGGTCGATCGGGGGAGTGCGCATGCGCATCCTCATCGTGTTTTTGATCGTATTGAATTGACGGCCGTGGGGCATTGTATACTTGACGTGATTGGGCTTGGGCCCACATACTGGCATTCGGCCATGCAATCGCCGAGAACTCAAGGACATCTGGCAATAGAACAGGTTTAGCTTACGCGTGGAAAATCGTAGCAAAGAGCTTAGTACTCACTGAGGGGGGCATGCTGGAAGGAGAAAGCAACAATGTCTTTCACCCTCTCGAACGGTGGGATCCGACGGAGTCGTGCAAAGCCTTCTGCAACCACCACTCGAACCCTTCCAAGCATTTCTCCTGCGTCCCAATGACTCTGCTGTAAGATCTCTTGGTGGAATGGAGGGAAGTGTAGAACATCTGGGTTACCATCCTTATCAAGTTCTGATAGAGTTAGTTTCAAAAACGCAATGTCGGAGACAGTGCATACGAGAACAAGTGTCTGGGAGTATTGTCAGTCTTGATCCTCCAAGGTCCTTTGCATAACTCACTAATCACTTGCGGCCAGTTAGAGCGCGAATCGAAGATACTCCCGCTAGAACCTCATGAGCAGACCACTACAAGTTTCCAGGAGAAAGTTACCAAACGAAGAGGCCATCGATATATACGCGAGCCTCAAATACCACAGCATCTTCAGGTTGCATCAATGCTTCTGTTGTCCGAGATGCCTTTGGCTTATCCCATGTATGAATTGAAATGCGAAATGGAGCGCTTTGCGGAAGGCTAGGAACAAAACAAGTGAGAACAGGGAGCTGCGTCAATGATCTGGTCTCAGCGGAGTGAGGAAGGCCGCTTAAGGCAGCGCATGAAAGAAAGGTTGACTCTGCTGGATGTTAGTGACTGCAACGCCTTATAATATTGGCTCATCCCACCATAGTCTTTCGTGACGAAGCACTGGGTCTTGAATTCCTGGATTGGAGTCTTTGAATCCTCTGGAAATAAAAGAACATCCCATTCTTGATATCGCATGGTGACAAGAACTGCTGAAGTTCTGCGGAGTCCTATTGTGATTGCGTTGGGTGGGCAAAGCAAATCAATGACAGCGAATCAAGCAGCAATGAGGATGAGCAAGGGAGTACGGACAGCGAAAGGAAAGCAACGGCAAGTAGACGAGAGAGTTGAAGCCAAGAGAGAGGGATATATTTTATGATAGACGTAAATCATAGAGCCATTGCCCAGACGAGGAAACAACAAAAGAGGCAATCGTGCTCCCAAGAATCGGTATCACAGGAAGGTGCGGTGTTGACATCGTTCATTTGATGACATGTTGCAAATCTAGGGAGGTAGGTAGGTATGTATCCAGGTAAGGAGTATTGTATATCTAACGGACAGAGATGCTCTCCTTCCATTACTATGAATGCTTGTCAAGTTGTTCGAGAGCATCTAATTTGTAAAGACCGCTAGGGTGAATGGTGAGAGGAAAGTACACCGACCCGAAACCGCAACCGCGAATAACATACCTGTACCTAGTAATGCGAGCCAGGGACGATACGAGGTGCCTCAGTTCCATTCATATTGTAACGTTGTTTCAAAGAAATATTAAAGTAAGAGGATTTTATTAGGTACAATAGATAAAGTTGACGATGTCCTTGGATCGAACGATGTTTCCACGTACTGTAATTATACTCAACACACCGCCAAAATTGATTAACCCATTTTGCTTGCTAGCCGTCGCAGATCCGGCTAGAGATGCAGCTAAAGCTGTTGGCCGTTGAGAGCCCAGCAACTCATCTCAGATCAACCAACTAGAATCTTGCAGTTGCTTAAGCGAGTGATTCAGCCCACGGAGAGTGGTGGCAATTGCAATGGCATGTTTTCTAGTCCATCGTCACGAGACATCCAGCCACCGAAACTTAGAGGTCGTTTTATGAATATTTTACATCTGTGATCTTGAAAACGAACTCTGAGATTTGGGAAGATATCAGCCCTTTGGTCCACCTCATCAAAGTTTGCATTTAGTCGCCTATTGTCGCAGCTTCATCGTCTTAGGGTTGTTCTGCCCCTGCCTCCGTACGATGGAGGCTCGCTATATCTAAGAAATGTATTGTCAAAGATGTTCACTTGGAGCGATATCGTTTACTATAAATCTACCTGAGCCACGACATGGCTGGTCAATCACAACCCGTCCCGATGATCATCATATTATCCTGTCTGCCATTCTGGCAATGGCCACTCTTGGCCTTTCTCCTACTGTATCTAGGCCAGTCCTTCACTTGTTACTGGCGCCTTCGACATTTCAAGGGTCCTCGACTTGCGGCTTGGTCCAATCTTTGGATAATTAAAGCAGCAGTCTCGGGCCGACCACACTTACTCTATGGCGAGGCCTGCCAGACCTATGGTAAGTTCATTTCGCTTTTCATCAAGGTCTTTGTTACTTTGCCACTTGTCTTCTGCAGAAGGCGTTCTTTGACCACAGTATTGAAATCATTTCATTCTGTTTGTCATCTACATGATAGCATGGTTGTTGAAAACGTTCAAGTGTTCCGGTCAATCCACTTCAGGGAACGTACAGCAGCGAGCTACTATATGAGAGTGCCCAGCTTTCTTTACAGATGGTGTTGCCATGAGGGTTTCGTTGCTGCATCTTGTGAGCTCTTGAAAGCTGATCAGTGTATAGGGAAGACGACCAGAATTGGGCCTAACACGTTGTTGACTTGTGACGAAGATCTCATAAGAAAGATGAACGCTCCACGTTCTTCCTATAGGAGAGGGTCATGGTTCAAGGCATTCAAATTGGATGCTGATCACGAGAATGTCATATCGGAGACCGACGAAGAGAAACACCGAAAGATGCGCTTGAAGCGAACTCCAGCTGTAAGTCGCATGCTCAGACTCGTCATGACTTCAAGGGTTGTCTATTATCATTGCCTGATCATTGCCTGGCTTCAGCCATTACTTTTCAAGAAACTCCAAGTCTGTTGGTGCTAACAAACTTCTAGTATTCCGGAGCCGATAACCCCGAACTGGAATCTGGTATTGACGAAATCATATGCTCGATGATCACCTTAATTGAGACCAAATACATCTGCGATCTCAACATTCGCAGGCGGATGGATTTTGCTCAGATAGCACAATTCTTCACACTTGACGTAATCACTTCTTTGGCTCTTAGTAGGAGCTTTGGCTATCTCGAAGAAGATACAGATATATACGACTGCGTAAAAACTATGGAGGAGAAGGTCCCTATCATGAACTTCATGTCAGCTGTGCCAGTGTTATCCAAGATTATGCGAATGCACTGGTTTCAAAGGCTTATCATGCCGACAGTTGATGATAAGTTAGGCATGGGTAAAGTAAAAGGGTCAGTACTTTTCATCGAAAGAACTTAGTTTGGAAGAATCTTACAACAGCTGGTTTCTGTAGGGTTGCTCGTCAGCTGGTCGCTCAACGCTATGGCGCTGACAAGGATGTACGCCTTGATATGATAGGGTCTTTTGTCAAGCACGGCCTGACATTGCAGGAAGCTGCGGACGAATCTTTACTACAGATGTAAGTCTTTTCATTAGCGTGTTACACTCTCCTAGCCTCGGACGACATACTTAGGCATCGTAGTCTTGTGGGATCCGATACGTCAGCCACCTTAATCCGTGTGGCAATGCTTCATATCATAGGGACACCACAGATCTATACACGCCTCGTTCAAGAGGTTACTACTACTCCTGGACTTCCTCCATTGACGGCCGTCATGACCCATGTACAGGTGCTACGGCTTCCTTACCTAAACGCATGCCTGAAAGAAGCTCTGCGCCAGACTCCTGTTGCGGCTGGTCTCATGACCAAGGTCGTGCCACCAGAAGGTGATACTTTACCCGACGGTACATTTCTACCTCCAGGGACGGAAATTGGACAGTGCGTCATCGGGGTACATCACAATGTCGAAGTTTACGGCCCCGACGCAGATGTGTTCCGACCGGAGCGCTGGTTGGAGGCTCCAATCGGATCGGAGCAATTAGCTCATATGGAAAGAACGCACGAATTGAGCTTTGGATATGGGAAATTCAAGTGTCTCGGAGAGCGAATCGCAAAGATGAAAACCATGAAATGTATAGCTGAATTGATAAGAAGATATGAGTGGAGACTGTGCTACCCAGAAAAGCCCATGGAGAAGAACAGTAATATGGGTCTGTTTCTTCAGAAGGGCATGTGGGTTTATGTCGAAAAACGACTCCCCACGAAGAGATAGGGAATTATGGCATACCCTTTGTTGTATAGAACGTGGATTGTAACAGTGTAGAATGTACATATCGATTACTATTCAAACCTCGTTGACCACGAAGACCATCATGGATGCAGGCACAATGGGGGCTGTGTGGTATTTAATATCTAAAGGCTTCGATTCAGTAATTACTCAGACATTCGAATAAATACTCCGCTTCCCGTCGCGTACTCTAGCCACCCAATGAAACACGAAAACATCAACAAATGAAAAACTCCGTGATAACAGTCCAAACCGTGACCTAAAGCCTGTACATTGACACCGAATCAATAGATCTGACGAAGGGAACTATTCGAGGTGGAAAGCTCATGGGAATGAGCTTGGTGTTACAGTGAATGGACAGGAAGCCGAGGATCAATATGGTCAACTAACCAACGAGCAAAGTTCCTTGACGGTGACATTTTGGGTGATTTCGAAATCTTCTCTATGGTCCTCTTACCAACGCGAGATATGAAATAGGAAAATTTGGTTTCATGGAAGAATTCTGCCATGGCTACCTCTCCAGTTCAGCCTCCAGAAGGGCTGGCCGGAAACCCACAAATGATACAACTGGCATCGGTTTCGCTTCCTTCGACATCGGCGCGAATTAAGCCTCCTACATTATGTTACTGTCCAACTATGGATCTTATTGCCGCTGCTCTGGAAGATGAGAGTTGGGGTGTCTGGAGACTGGGAGGCGGAAGAGTTTTTGGTGGGCCTGGTTTTACGAGAGAAAAAGAATCTAGAAGTGTCAACACGCCGCGTATTGCTATTACTACCATGACATGGAAGAGTCTTGGGATGTTGCTGGCGATCGCATGCACAGATAACGCCTTACGGCTTGTGAGCACTTACACTGGCAAGATCGTACACGTGCTGTCTACCAGACCTACCATGCCAGAGGGTCAACTCAGTTGCCTTGGATGGAACATGAATTTGACGGATCCCCAAGGCACTTCACAGCGCCTCGAAAGTGGGAAAGTGGCTGAATCTCTAGAGGACATCTTGACGCCCGGAGCAGCAACATCCCAACCCGGCGTATTAGCTATGAAGGCGGACCTACCAAGAGACTTAGCACTCATCGATGTGGAAAGTTCGTTTCCCAAGCTCAGCTCACTTCCAGCTACCGGTGTTGAAGATGATGTCTTTAGTTCTCGGGCATCTCTCGATGCGTTGTTTCACGACAGTAATACTAGTCCTGCGGACTCTGTGGATGTCTTAGTCTCAGGGTTTGACACTGGCTCAGTTGACTTGAAGATTTTTGAATCCTTTGATATTGGAGGTATAGACTTGACGACTTCTTTCGACAAGGCCAAATGTAAGATATTGAGACATACATCACAGTCCTTGTCACCGGTACATGCGTTCGTCGTCCAAACTTCAACTGGGCTATTCCTTCTGCCTATGTCCTTACGCTTCATTTCGGCTTCGCCTCGTTACCTATCAATAGTGGCAGCAAAATCTACACAGCTACAGAACTTGCTCCGTTATATCCAGCAAACCCAAAATCAAATCAATATTGAATGGAGGACAGCCAATGATCTGCCTTCAAAGTTTTTGCGCAACATCAATGAATCTCTTTCGGAGAAGATGGACTGCAACTTCCTGACAGCTGCATATCATCTAGTAGTCACTGGAGATTGTTATGCTCCTCTGAAGGAGTTCCTAGTCGACGAACTCGGCGAGCGTGGACATAAGAGGTGGGAAAAGGCTGTTGCAAGCGGCTATGAGACGATACGGAGGCTGGTTCACGAATGTCTACTTCCGGCTATAGAGCGGTGTCAAATAGTTACTAGTCGACTCAAGGGTCTGTCTGGGTTCCGCAAAGCAGGCGGGATCTTGGGACTTGACCACGATATGCTCGAAGGCATCGATGATACCCTCGATTGCTTGAATCTTCTGGCCCACAAACTCCTTCTCGTTGTTGGCAAGGACCTGCGACAGTTCACAGCGTTTGCTAAATGGCTAAGACTGGAAATAGATATACAAGCAGCTGATTCGGATGCCTCGACCACTGACGATATCCTAGACCGGCAGGATACTGTTGAGCACAGACTTACGCTTGACTATATATCTGGGCCTATGGCTAACAGTGAAGTCCTGAAATATATTCGTCCTATGAAGGAAAAGGATCAGGAGCAGAGCACTTGGGAACCTGAAGGTCCAGACAGTGGGTTTTATAGAACGTTCAAGAACAAGCTTCGTGAGGACAAAGGTCAAGGAGATCATCCAAAATTGGATGATTTGAGCAGTTACCTGAAAAAGCAGTGTGACGCACTGTTTGCGCAAGTTGCTGACAGCCTGCGGAAGAGTATCATGTTTTCAACTCCCATTCCCCTTGTGGAGCAAATCAGCGGATTCATCTTTGATATCAAGCTGCTGCCAGTACGTCAGGGCCGGCCGGTGACGCATCATTCTCGAGCTGTTGTCGTGGCACAAAAAGGAAAAGACATTGTCATCCAAGAGTTTCCCGTCTCCCCTGTTGGGTCAGAGCTGGAAGGAATCTCGCAAGCAAAGGATGTACAGCTCGATGGTGATTTCAGCATTCTCGACATCAAATTCGTGGATACGGAAACATTCATGGTCCTTCGAGGTAATAATATCGAAGCGCGGATTGAGGCCTGGAACTATAAGTCTATGGACAATCTGGAATGCGAATTAAGGCATGTTTTCGACCTCCTACAGACGAAATCTCGACCAATTCAATTGGAGGTTAATGGACGGAAAGGCCGAAGAGCAGTCTGCGTGCTATTTGATGATCGGAGGTCTTACAGCATATTCGACCTTGACAACTTGGTGGAGTCGGAGGACGGTGACGATGAGGAAGACATGGCTAATGAAAATACCGTGGGGGACATGATGCAGCATAATTGAGTGCGTGCACAGCGATCCATCGACACATCATCAAGTATATTTCGAGAGGTGGTTTTGTCTCCATTCCAGATGGACCATCTCACAGAAGTGGTAGCAATAGTCAGCAGTCCGAAGATCGGTTGCCACATTCAAAGGGGGCGTTGCTCCTCGCAAAAAGACGGCGTGGAAAAGGTTGGGGCCTGCTAGAGGCAGAGAGGAAAAAGCAAAACAAAAGGAGGACGAAAAATTGGTCTAAGCTCCAGTTCACCACGGTACTGTAACGAGGGGTCGTATTGCGGGAGCCAGGGAACTTCAAGTACTTACCTAGGTACTTACCTAGGTACATAGTATATAGGTACCTCCTAGAGGTATCTGTAAGCATGTGACTATGATCATTGTAGTGATGGATAGGAGCTGAATGATCCCAATCGATGCTCTGTATAGTATTTACTGGACATTCCAACAGACCAGATCGTTCTTGTCAATATTGTATTATACAGTCAGGATTCGGTAAACTCGTAGATGGTAATAGTCGCATTTGGGAAGTTTTCTTTCTGTACTATAGTAATGTTGTGTATACTATACAGGTACTCTGAGTAAGGTACTGTAATTTAGTAACTACTAAGGTGAGTGGTAAAGGTAATTACCACCTTATGGTACAGTAATTACTGAAGCAATAGTCGGTCACTAGGGGTCTCTTGTCGGCTAAACAATTCAGCGACGCCGATAAAGTGAGTTGAGTTCGTCTGCCTGTAATTACCGTACAGTATTATGTAGATTATGTAGATTATGCAGTAGTGGACATGTGGACCAACTGGCCGAAAGACCACAGCATTACTCTCTGTACGCTGGTTTTGATATTTCCTGCTGGTTCTGATTGTTTGAATGAAGCCAACATTGCACGTTGAGTTGGCTGATCAAAATAAAAACAATATGAACTTAATTGTAATACTATACAGTACGCGAATGGTACACTTGTGCTCTGAGAAAGATTTGATTTACTGTACATGTACGTACCTAACACGACGTTGTATGGCGATGCTCCACTGTAAAAGGCGAACGGTACAGAACTGGACTGAAAGAGGATCTCCAAAATCCCACATCACAAACAAGACCGCAGACAGAAACATCCGCAAGAGCGAACGTCAAGCCTTCTTTTCTGTAAACTCTACCTCAACCTACAGTACCTTGCTACATGATAGAAATATTTGATCTCCTTTCTCCTCCTCCATAGAGCAACGTCGAGCCTGTTTGCTCTCATTTACTACTAATCATTCGACTTCTTGCGTCACTCCTTAATCTTTCTTTGTTTGCGACCGCTTCCTCGTTGCGCAACCGACATAAAGCTCCTACACCACTGTCCTAGCCTGGCGTCAGACCCTTTCATTTACGCCCAGAAATACCGCAATCATGGATGTCAACCTAGTTCTCCAGAACACCTTGTCGCCCGGTATGTTTTATCTCGTTGCTTGCTGATTGATTTTGCGGTGGGTAGAGCTGATGATCCACAGATGCGGATGCACGACACAATGCAGAGCAGCAGCTGTCACAAGCTGCGGAGGTAGACTTTGTGAGCCTCTCTGCCGATCGATATTAATCTGTCAAACTCGGACTAATGTTCCAACTCTAGGCTGGCTACCTCACCACTCTCGGTCGCGAACTCGCCAATGACTCCGCCGCCCCTCAGATTCGTATGGCCGCTGGTCTGGCCTTGAAAAACGCTTTCTCCTCCCGCGATGCAACTAGACTCCGAGAAGTGCAGACAAGATGGGCCCAGCAGATAGATCCACAAGTAAAGAAACAGGTCAAGGATCTCGCTCTCCAGACGCTTGGGTCTGACCCAAGAGCGGGACAATCTGCAGCCCAGTTCATCGCATCAATTGCCGCCATCGAACTACCCCGACAAGAATGGCCAGAGTTGATGCAAGCCTTGGTGCAGAATGTAGGCCAAGGTTCAGATCACCTCAAACAATCTTCCCTGATCACCATCGGCTATATCTGCGAACAGCCGGACCACGATCTTCGCGAGGCCTTGGTTGCGCAATCCAACGCTATCCTAACTGCCGTAGTCCAAGGCGCCAGGAAAGAAGAAACCAACCACGATGTGAGGAACGCCGCTTTAACAGCTTTGGGTGATGCCATTGATTTCATCCGAACCAACTTCGAGAATGAAGGAGAACGAAACTACATTATGCAAGTAGTATGTGAGGCTACACAGGCCGAAGACACCAAGATCCAAGCCGGCGCGTTCGGTTGTTTGAACAGAATCATGGGTGTCTATTATGATAAGATGAGGTTCTACATGGAGAAGGCGCTCTTTGGGTTGACGATAATGGGGATGAAGAGCGAGGAAGAGGATGTTGCCAAGCTGGCTATTGAATTTTGGTGTACAGTCTGTGAGGAGGAAATCTCGATTGAGGATGACAATGCAGCTGTAAGCAAGCTTCATTCAAGATGAATATGGATATGCTGACTGTGAATAGGCTCAACAAGAAGGTTCAACCGAGCTACGTCAGTTCTTCCAGTTTGCCAGAATATCCTGCCGGGAAGTACTGCCAGTGCTCCTCCAACTTCTTACCAAGGTCGAAGAGGACGACATGGAAGATGAATACAACGTTGCCAAGGCAGCCTACCAATGTCTGCAACTCTATGCACAGTGCTGTGGTCCTGAGGTAATACCATTTGTCCTGGAATTTGTCGAAGGCAATCTTCGTAACGAAGACTGGAGACGACGAGATGCTGCCGTTTCCTCATTCGGGGCTATTATGGACGGACCGGATTCAAAGACACTGGACCCCCTCGTGAAGCAAGCTCTTCCTGTGCTTATTGGTATGATGGACGACAAGGTTGTTCAGGTCAAGGATTCAGCTGCCTACGCTCTGAGTCGTATTTGCGACTTCTGTTTCGAATCTATCGATGAGTCGCAGCTGCAGCCCTTGATGTCCGCCCTCTTTAACGGATTAATGAGCAACCCAAAGATGGCTGCATCGTGCTGTTTGGCGCTGATGAATCTCGCAGAGCGGTTTGTTGCTGAGGATGGTCAATCAGAGAACCCGTTGACAAAACATTTCCAAGACTGTGTCACCTCTCTACTAGGCGTCACTGAAAAGGCAGACGCAGACAACCAGTTACGGACTGCAGCCTATGAGGTCCTTAGCAGCTTCACCACAAATTCTGCTAATCCAAGTCTACCAATCGTTGCCAATCTTTCAGATGTCATTATCCAGAGACTTGAGGCTACAGTAGGCATGCAGCAGCAGATTGTCAGCGTCGAAGATCGCATTACGCTCGAAGAGCTTCAAACAAGCTTGGCCAGTGTGCTTCTGAGCATCATTCAGAGGTTGGAGGGAGAGATCGCTCCCCAGGGTGACAAGATCATGCACGTTTGTCTGCAAGTCTTGCAGACTGTTCCACCTAAATCCAGCGTCCCGGACACCATCTTTGCTGTTATCAGTGCGTTGTCGACCTCCCTCGAGGAAGATTTCTTGAAGTACATGGAATCATTCGTGCCGTTCTTGTACAATGCTCTGGGAAACCAAGACGAGCCATCCCTGTGCTCTATGGCGATTGGTCTTGTTAGTGACATTGCTCGCGCTCTGGGCGAGAAGTGCCAACCATACTGCGACCAGTTCATGAATTACCTTTTGAACAACCTCAGAAGCAATACATTGAGCAATCAACTCAAGCCTTCAATTTTGGAGACTTTTGGAGACATTGCTCAGGCCATTGGTCTTCATTTCGAGACATACTTGTCTGTCGTTGCACAGGTTCTCCAACAAGCAGCTGGAGTAACTGTTAGCCAAGATGTTTCATTTGATATGATAGACTACATCGTTGCGCTTCGTGAGGGTATCGTTGATGCCTGGGGTGGGATCGTGCTTGCATTCAAGGGTACATCCAAAGGTAATTTCCTGGAGATTTGTGCTCTGGATGACGCTAACGCTCTCAAAGCCAACCTGTTGCAGGAATATGCTACCAGCATTTTCCAACTGTTATTTACGATTTCCCAGGATGTCAACCGCAGTGAAGGTCTTCTCCGTGCATCCATGGGTGTTATTGGGTAAGTTATGTGACCTCATGGCCCCTGGAGAAGCTAACTATTCTCAGTGACCTCGCAGATGCATTTCCAAATGGAGAGATCAGTGCGCTGTACCGCAATGACTGGGTTACCAAGTTTATCAAGGATGTTCGTACTAACAAGGAGTTCTCATCACGAACAATAGAGACCGCGAGATGGGCAAGGGAGCAGGTAAAGCGACAGGTTGCTCAACATCCAGGTACTGTGATGGCCTGAGATGTTACAGCTTGCTTTCACCCAATTTTGCCTAAGCCCTTGTCCCCCATAAATCACCCCCGCAATGTGCCCCTTTTTCTCAGCACCCATCGCAAACGGCCGCCTAGCCCCCACCTGTCATGGTTACGAACACGCCATCAATCAAACGTTTGGAGTTTGTCTGCTAACCTGGACATCCAAACAAACAGATGGACAGCCACCTGTGTCCCAGCACCACGGAAGGAGGCAGCCATCATCGCAATCTAGTGTGAGCCTCGAAATGCTCATTGATGGACGACAAAGAGAGTTGAGCAAACTGCTCGAGGACTTTGGTTCAGAAATCTTGTATCCGGACATCAATGACTTACAGCTCTTCCCAAACTCCAATGAAAGTTTCCAAGACGAGGATGGTTCTATCTGATTCAAGATGCAATTTGATGTCTTGACTTGTCGCATCAAGTTTTGGCGAGGCCTACGTTTGAAATCCCACAAGGTATGCCTTGATGGACAAGCCAGATCTCGTTCCCTTCCAGGTATTTTGTTACAAGGATCAGAACCCAATCCGCCAACATTCTTCCAGACCAGCTCTGATTTCAATTTCGATCGTCCTCTGCTCCTGTCCAGACGAAGCGCGCCTGGAGACTGAGTGGAACCGTCTCTCGAAATACACCAGAGTCTCCAGCCAGCCTTGCGCTACATATCCCCTCGCCACTACGCCTTCACAACTATCCCGCCCCTTTTGAAAGAACGTCATGGAAAAGTCCCCTTTCTTCACACAGGTTGATTACAAGGGATGGAGGATGAATAAAGTCATGTATGCCCACGAAGTAATGTATCTCCTCCTATAATACCTTGCACGTAGTAGTTCGTTTTTATTCTTGTCAGCAATACATCAGCCTAGATTTTTGCGGTCAAGTTTATCGAATACAATACTACATTCATCATTGAAGCTTTGAGTATATGTGTACTGTTCTCTCCATGTTCATTCATGCCTACTTACCAATGACCGGCGTCTTGATAAGGATTTCTCTGCATTCTGTCAATGCCTTTTTGTTCCTTGATGCTATTCTGCATGCACAAAGTAAACAAAAGAATCTTCTGAGAAGGTCTAGATTGAAGAGGAAAGAAGAAGAAGAAACAGTATGTATGAACACGTGGAATTTTCGTTGAATATGTATCAATCAGGCTGCTGCATATACAGACAGGTACATACAGGATCTAGGTAGATATCTATTTCCTCGCGCCTCCCTTCTTCTGTTTCTTAGCAACCCTCTTCTCCGCCCTGACATCCTTCTTCAACCTCTTATCTACGATTTTATATTTGCCTTTGACGCCCCTGGGTCGACCGCTGATACCGCGATTTCCACCTTTCGCGACGACGAGTTTGACTTTTTCTTTTGGTTTCTTTTTCGCTGCGCGGCTCATGAGTTTGGCGATGCTGTTGGCTTTGTCGCGTTCGGAGATCCCTTCGTCGTCGGCGAGGAGGGCGGATTTTCTACGCAGCTTTTCGAGCTTTTGGGCTGCTTTGAATTTCTTGCGGCCTTTGGCTTCGAGAACCTTTTTGATGGGGCGGGCGTTGAGAGCGCGGAGCTTTTCGCGGAGGGCGCCGGCTGCGGCGGCAGAGATTGGGCGGTTGGGTTGGGAATGCTTGGTTTCGTCGTCAAGAAACCATTCTGGGAGCCCAGAGAGGTCGCCGCGAAAGGTGTATTTGTTGAAGTTGTCATCTTCAAGATCGGTGGTGGTTTTGACGCCGCTGGCTATTTCTCGAGCGAGTGTCATGGCCTCGGCGGTGATGATGTCGATGTCGAGAGCGCCGGAAGGGGTGCGGGGATCTGATCGAGATTTACTGTTGTCCCAGGTTTCGGGTTCGGCGGCGGTAGGGACTATTTCGATCTTGTTGTTATTGGTGTTCTTTTTGCTGGAAATGGTCGATTTAGATTTCGGTTGAGGTTTGATAGAGGTTGTTACTTCTTCGTCTTCGGAATCTTCCCACATGTCGTCTTGAGAAGGTTTAGATTCCTTTGTTGCCTTGGCCTTTAATTTGACACCATTGTTTGGAGCTTTGATAGTTTCCTCGCTCCCGTCGTCCATTTCAATAGCGCTATCGTCATTCAGCTCGGGATCATCGAGACCATCAATGCCTTGGAAAATGTCTTGGTCGAAGAACATGGCGGCTTTTGAAGATAGGCCATCAGATGTGCCCTTGAGCGGACGCATGGGAATGTCTTCGTCCTCATCCTCGTCCTCGCTCCCTGCCTTGTCTTTCTCCGATCCGGAGAATCCCTCCCATTCATCCTCTTCCTTTAATTTTCTTAAGCGTTT
The DNA here is from genome assembly GCA_001006345.1 of Phaeomoniella chlamydospora. Taxonomy (NCBI): domain Eukaryota; kingdom Fungi; phylum Ascomycota; class Eurotiomycetes; order Phaeomoniellales; family Phaeomoniellaceae; genus Phaeomoniella; species Phaeomoniella chlamydospora. Next base: position 43,270 of record LCWF01000113.1, on the reverse strand, counting down.
GGCACGTTCTTTAGAGTCTCTGTCTTCCCGTCTCTCTCTGTAGCTCTCATACATAGCATCTAGCTCTCGGTCCAAGCGGTCAGCTTCAGGATCAGACTCGTCATCTTCGTCGTCTAACTCCAAATCGCTCTCCGAAGATTCTTCGTCAGCCACCTCCATCTTCCCGTTTGTAAGCTTCACTTGAGATTTTGCCTTGTCGGCCGTTTTAAGATTGAACATAGCACCTTCTCCGTTAGGGCCGACTTGCTCAACTCCAATATCCATAGGTGCGGTCATGTTCATTTGCATTCTAACGATTTCCTTTTGTTTCCTTTCATTCTCTCGTCTCCTTTCTTTCTTCTTTTTGCTACTCTCCTGATCCTTCAAACGCTGTAGCTCTTCTTGAATGGCTAGCTCCTCATCCATTGGTTCAATCTGGGTCACTTCAGCTTCTTCAGCTGCAGCCTGTTGTTTCTTTGCTTTTGTAGTGAGACCGAATATGTCCCTGACTTTAAGTCTCCACCTCAGAAGAGTACGAAACTCCTTTCTGCCTAGAATTTTCAGATCCTGACAGCATGTACGTATTTCGGCGGTGGTCTCTGGTAATCGATCTAATGTAGCAAGAGCTAAGTCGCCGTTGGGAGCTTGGTCGAAACTTAGTTTATTGACTGTACCCAGGATGGCGATTGGGTCTGTTGTGTGAATGAATTCCGTCACAGGTATTTCTTTATGTTGCGTATAATCCCCCTCTTCATACCCCTCACGCTTCCTCTTCTTCTTTTCGGGGTTAAACACCTTGGCTTCATTGTTTGGCGTTGGTTCGGACACCTCCGCAAAGACGTGCCTGGAATCTAGGAATTTCGGATCGACTCGCTTTGGCGCTTTATAGCCTCGACAGACCACGAAGATCTCGGCTGAGACATTACGTGAGGATGGCGGCTTCGTGGCTTCCACACTAGTGAATAGTTGTTTGAACACCCAGAGTAAGGCATTATAATCCTTCGACCTGAACACCTTGGTCACAAATGTTCCGCCTTCCGCAAGGAAGTCCACCGCTAATTTCAAGGACATCAAGACCAATTCTGCCTGCGAGAATGCATCTTGAACCCAAGCAGTACCAACGTTAGGCGCACCATCGTGAAGTACTGTATCTGCTTTCCATCCTTTCAGATGTCCCCGTAGAGTCGCTCGGCATTTATCTGTGGTGATATCGCTCTGGAAAGTGATCGCTCGCGGAATTGGTTTGATAGGAGCCAAGTCCACGCCAATTATCAAGGCCCCTGCAGGCATGGTCTCGGCTGCAACTTGTGTCCATGATCCAGGAGCAGCGCAGAGATCCAGTAGAACTTTGCTCTTTTCCAAAAATCCATATTTCTTATTCAGTTGAATCAACTTGAAGGCGGCACGAGCTCGATAACCCTTTTCTTTGGCGAGTTTATACCATTTGTCGAGACGGCCTTTGCCATGTTTCTTCTGGATCGCCATCTCCTCTCGGATCTAGAAGCAACAGCGACTTGGAAGTGTGAGGGACGTAGCGAAAGAAAGGACTCGTAAGAGAATTAAATTTCGCCGAGAAGCGATAAGCCCGCAATGGTTTCCAAAAATTATTCTGCCAGGGCGGTAGGACACAGTAATTTCGGGACCTAGGAGAGGCGGTAAGTAAACCGAGGGTGGCTAGAATCTCCCTCGCCCTTGTCTTGTTCGTTTCCTACGGCACCGGATCGAGGCTCCACAGGCACCGAATTAAGTGGCTTACCCTGAGTAGTCGCATATGACGTTCCGTGCGTGGGACTATCGTAGAAGCCTGTTGGACGAGATCTCCGTGGATGAGACGAGCTACTTTATCAAATCACCTTCCACAATTTCATTTGTGACTTTCCTTTCAATTTCTACCCGATAACCTGACACATCGAGGCCTGAGAATGAAGATTGCCAAAACACATGGCTCCTCGAGGCTCGAAGACATCCACCAGTTCCGCCCCTTGTGAGGATGCCAGCAGTGAAACGCCTGCTAAAGTGATACCATCTGAGATTCCTCTACCCCCAGGGACTCCAGAGCCAAAGAAAACAGTTGCAAAGGACGTTCCCATAGACAACGCAAGTCCGGCCACTGGATCTCCGCGATCGGTAAGCAAATTGACCCCACCTTTGTTGTCGTTGCTGACAATGGCCGATAGAGCTGGTACACTAGAACTTGGCCACGAAAGGCCGCACCAGTCACAAAAGTCGCGGAAGCAAGTGTATCCTCAGCAAGTATCGCCGTTTCATCATTAGCATCGGCAGCAAAGAGCAGCGTATCCACGAAAAGTAATCGAACTCCGTCCTTGCAGCTAACACGGACTCATCGTGGATCGAACCGCTCGTTACCCGCAGACGCCACAACTACAATCGTCAACGCAACATCAGATTCTAACCCCTCGACTCCAACGGTAGATTTGAAAGAAGGTGCCGTAAACGGCGGGCTTAGTACATCGGATGATAAAAAGATAGGACTCTCGGCGAGCAGCGGCAACGGAGCATTGCCCTCGCCTAAGGCTGAAATTTCTGTGAATACTACCAAAGAGGACGAAGGTAGTCAAACAAGAGGCGGAAATAGAGGATCGGCCCACGCTAGCACAAGCTGGCTTCCATGGTTCTCCAGGGTCTCCAAGTCCGGCGAGCCAGAAATGGCTCCAACAGACGGAGATAAGAGTAAAATAGGAGAGACCACGCAAGACGTTCAACAAAACGGAGACACTAACAAGTCACAAATCCCAGCTGAAAACAACTGTTCTGTGCCCGAAGAGTTGTCCACCGGAAAGAAAGTAGGCAACGAAAACATAGCCCAATCCCAGCCACAAGGATCTTCATCCCAAAAGCGCTCTTGGCTGCAGATGTGGACTAGTAGTGGAGGAGGTCGTGTATTGCAAGGAAGTGCGGATGAAGCAGGTGCAACAACGACGCAAAGCCCCGCCAATGCTACATCAGGTTCTACATTTGAGCCAAATAGCGCTGCTATCCACAATGCTCCACCTTCTGGCCCTCGTCCAGCGGCTACGAAAATCGTAGCAAATAATGAATCGCAACCTAATTCTCAGGCTTCGTCCATGATCACATCTCCGCCAGATTTACCGGGTGACGGCAGCAAATCAGGGTGGATCTTCTGGTCAAGAGATCGCAAAAGCAGCGTCGCTAGATCCGATGGTGCACATGTCGGCGAATTGGCCATCTCAGATACCCCAACTCAGAAGAAACCCAAAAGAGCATCTATCAGCATTGAAGAGAGCAACGATAAACCTAAGGACGATACATCCAAGACTATACCTAGGGAAGTTCCAAAGGATGCGCCTAAGATTGCGCTACTTGGCTCCAAGTCAAAAAAGCAGACAGTCTCCGACCCACTTCCCCAGCCAAAGACTCCCGAGCCTCCATCTCCGGTGAAAGGTGGAAAAGGTGCAGAACTACTCGAGGCCTCAAAGCAGCTACACAGGGCTATTCCGAACCTTGTCCTACCAACTTTTCGAAACACGTTCTCATTGCAAGATAACCCGACATTATGGCAGCAAATAACAAGAATGCTCAGCTATAGCAAGACCCCTGAGCCAAGACATATGGGACAACTTCGTGATCCTCCTCGAATAAAGAACGCAATTGCTATTGGAGTCCATGGTTATTTCCCTGCCCCGCTCATTCGATCCGTACTAGGTCAGCCTACAGGAACATCCATTAAATTCGCGGATATGGCGGCGAAGGCTATCAGGAAGTGGACCAATTCTCAGGGCTACGACTGTGAGGTGAAGACCGCTGCGCTCGAGGGAGAGGGTCGGGTTGCTGAACGGGTGGATATCCTGTGGAAGCTTTTACTGAATTGGATTGAGGAGATTCGAAAAGCTGATTTCATTTTCGTTGCATGTCATAGCCAAGGTGTTCCTGTGGCTGTTATGCTGATTGCCAAGCTCATCGCATTCGGTTGCGTGAACTCGGCACGGATTGGAGTTTGTGCCATGGCAGGAGTAAACATGGGACCATTCCCCGACTATAAAACCCGATGGCTTGGAAGCTCAGCCAGTGAACTCTTCGAGTTCTCTGACCCTACAACACCAGTGTCGAAGGATTACCTAACGTCCTTGGAGAAGATTCTAAATTTTGGGGTTAAGACGACTTACGTAGGTAGCATTGATGATCAACTTGTATCTATGGAGGTACGTGACAAAAGAACTCCGTTGTTAGACAGGGATGCTAACAATTCTACAGTCTTCAACCTACTCACCGGTGTCTCATCCTCATATATATCGAGCTGTGTTCGTGGACAGCCGTGTTCATGCTCCAAGTTTGTTTGTCTTCCTCTCCGATCAGACCCCCTTAAGTGACTAACGTTAACCCCAGCTTGACACATTTAGTGGGGTTTGCATTGAAGCTTCGAAACTTGGGGGTTCCTGACCATGGTCTAATACGAGAATTAAGTTCTCCTTTAGCAGGAAGTTTGTATTCTGGCGAAGGACATTCTCGGCTTTATGAAGAGGAAGCAGTTTATGAGTGAGTCTCATTCTCATCAATTCGGAGCGTGGACTCGACGCTGACAAATTCAAGCCTCGCTATTGAAGTGGCATTAGAGACAACTTCGATCGACAACGCGCCTTTGAGCCAAAGACCAGGTATTCAAAACTCTCAGAATCCATACATTCTACCGTTTGCAATGAGGGGTCTGCTTGAAGAGGAGTATGTACGAACCGAGCTGTTCCGAGAGACAAATGAACTTCTGAAGCAATTTGATGAATGGAGACCGACTAGTAAAGTACTGAAAGATGTGAAGTTCCGCCTGGAAGGCGTTAGGTCAAAACTATGAACGATTTCCACCATGAAATAGGATTAGGAAGAGCCTAAGACGTGTGGCGTGGTTTTGGTTTCTTCGAGGAGAGTCTCGAACCGGCCGGATTTTGGGACACAAAACCCCTATTTCTCAACAACTTCGACATCCGGCGTTCGAAAGCGGTCTGCTAGAATATCGGCAGAACAGAGATAAAAATAGCATTGTAAAATAGTTGAAATCCAGGAATACTTCTGTAAAACATTTGGTCGGTGTCGAATGCCTGCATTGGGTACATGCCCTTGCGGATCAATAAGCCGCCTAGAAGAATGTCTATCCGTCCCTGTGATCCTCACTATGAGATTGGACATTGTTATAACATCGAAAGCACCTTTAATTGAAACGCTGAGCCGCCTCTTGTTAATGCAGAGTGCCTTCGGGGAGGTGAATACTGATCATTCAGGTGTTATGTGACCATTGCTTTGAGTGTATCGAGTGCTCACTTCGATGTTTCCCGCCTGACAGAGGGGTGACGTCAAACAGCTTTTTGCTAATTTATTCACCTCACGAACAAAGCACATTGAAGACATATATACCATTCCAATTACTGAAACTGTTGTGGACTCCAAACACAGATCCCCAGGACGTCGACAGTATCGTGTTGTTTATTTTGAACATATGCTGGACTTGGTATCCACATATCCAATCATACCTCAACAACACCATAAGTGACAGCCACACAATGCCAGTCTCATCTGAGGAACCACCTCTGTCTTTGAAATCTCGCATCTTAGAAACAGGTGCATCAGTAGTTCAAGACTTCAAGCCAGTCCAACAAATTTGTGCACATTTGAACGCTTTCCACGTCTACGCAGAGGACCCTAGCCGGTGTGTTGAGGCAAATCATTACTGCTCCCATATCAACGAGGATGTTCGTCAATGTCTCATTTATGATACACCGGAGAAAGGGGCTCGATTGATAGGGGTCGAGTACATGGTTACACCGAAGTTGTTTGTTATACTGACTCGTTGATTCATGTTGCTCAGCTGTCTCACGCTCACTTAGGTTCGAGACTCTCCCCGAAGAAGAACGGAAATTATGGCATTCACATGTCTTCGAGGTCAAATCTGGTATGTTGGTTATGCCGCAACCAAGCACTTCTATTACTCCCACGGCAGCATGGGAAGCTGCTGAAACGAAGGAGATGGAACAAGTGATCGGCCTCTATGGAAAGACGTATCACTTTTGGCAGGTAGATAGAGGTGACGTCGTTCCCTTTGGTCATCCTTCATTGATGCTCAGCTTCACCGAAGAAGGGAAAGTCAACGAAGAAGCGAGAAGAAAGTGGGCAGCAAGAGATCAGAACTACAAGGTCAGCAGCGAACACAAAGCGCAGGAGAGGGCATATATAGCTGAACCTCAAATTCATCCGGGTAAGATATAACCCCACCGATGAGAGATCTCGGTCTATGCCAACCAAAGCTGATGATTCTGACGTCCCTCGCTAGATGCCGATGAAGTATGGAAGAAAGCTGGGAAGAAGGAATGATGGTGAAAAGGGAGCGTGGGGAAATATCAATTGTCATATTAACATGGTGATAGCTTCGAGAACACGACCAGCGGACTAATGAACCTTGCTGTATAGCCAAAATATCCCTTTCCTTCCTTTTCGATGGATGTGTAGGCAAGTTTTCTGGAAGCTTATCCATGTGCATGAGCTATAGTACTTGTCTCGGCACAAGATGCATTACTATATCCGTGTAGATGTGCATACAGAGAAGTTAAGCTGAAACACTATCCATCCGTACTTGGCCCCGATAAGGCGAAATGATGCTGTCTTGGCGGAGCTTATCGATTAAGTTTTAGTGGTGGCAACAAGACAAGCTGTCCTCACATTCGAATCCAGTCAAAGCTTCCTATATTCTGCTCAACAATTTTTTCAAAGATACTGTACTACCTTGGAAACAGAACATCCACATACAAGGCTGCGTATCCTGATCTTTCCATTTCCATTCCTGCATTTACGCAGGTCAGAGTATTCAAAATGCGCTTCGCCAACGTTGTCTCAGCCCTGTCGCTTTTTGCTCCGGCCTTCGTCGCTGCGTCTGATGTGATCGATCTGACGCCCGACAATTTCGACAGTGTTGTCTTGAAATCAGGGACGCCATCTCTCGTTGAATTCTTTGCACCATGGTGTGGTCACTGCAAAAACTTGGCCCCAATTTACGAAGAACTTGCAACCTCCCTGAAGCATAAATCAGACAAGATCCAGATTGCCAAGGTCGATGCAGATAACCATAAAGAATTAGGCAAGAAATTCGGCGTACAAGGATTCCCAACTCTCAAATACTTTGATGGGAAAAGTGACAAGCCAACGGAGTACAGCAGTGGAAGGGATCTGGAAAGTTTACAAAAGTTCATTGCAGACAAGACTGGAGTCAAAGCAAAGGGCGTTAAGGCTGCTCCAAGCGAGGTTGAAATGTTGACGGACTCTACATTCAAGGAAAAGGTTGGCAAGGATCAAGATGTGCTTGTGGCTTTCACAGCACCTTGGTGTGGACGTAAGGACTCTAGCATTTCCCGACTGTACGTATACTGACTTTCGTTTCCACAGATTGCAAGAACCTCGCTCCAGTTTGGGAAAAGGTCGCCTCCGACTTCTCAGCAGACGTTGATGTCCTGATCGCTAAAGTTGATGCCGAATCCGAGAACTCAAAGGCGACAGCTCAAGCTCAGGGAGTCAGCTCTTACCCAACCATCAAATTCTTCCCCAAAGGCAGCACAGAACCAGAACCCTACTCCGGTCCCCGTACAGAACAAGCCTTGGTTGACTTCATCAACGGTAAAGCAGGAACTCACCGTCTTGTTGGAGGAGGGTTGGACGCTAAGGCTGGAACCATCGAAGCCCTCGACAGCATCGTCAAGCAATACGTTGTCTCTCCCGATACATTGGATAAGATTACAGCCGAAGTGAAGAAGGCTACTGAAGGCGCCAAGGACAAATATGCTGAATACTACCTCAAGGTCCTCGACAAGCTTGGAAAGAGCGAGGGATATGCTCAGAAAGAGAGCGCAAGACTCGCTGGTCTCTTGAAGAAGAGCGACGGTCTCGCTAAAGAGAAGGTTGACGACCTGACAAAGAGAAGCAATATTTTGAAGAACTTCTTGGCTGGGAAGGCGGAGGATATCAAGGAGGAGCTATAAAAGCTTGTGACTTGTCTATGTGAACGGCACTTTGCGTATATATGTAATGGCTTGGTACATTGTATGATCTAGATGATAAGGGCGAATGAATGAAAATTGCTTTTTGATCCTCTTTGGCATTATGTCCGTCATGCACGATACATGTATCTTGCTGTATCTATCAACATTCCATCATCCGGGCGTAAGAGGATCAACCATGCCTGGCCATACTAAGCTCCCGTTCGAGCATTTCTGCTCTTTGTAAATAGACCTAGCTGGACGTTTGCGATTACTGTCCGAGAGAACTCTCATTTCTCTCAACCAAATCCCCTACTCCCAGACCTCTTCCCACCTTGACCTTGACCAACTTCTCCTTCTCCCCATTCTTCTCCATACTCCCTGCCTCACCCCCCTCATCCTGACCCTCGGACTCGGAATCAAAAACCGGTATCTGACTTTTCAAATCCCATCTCATCTGCAACGCATCCTCTCCGTCCGCGTAATATCCCTTCTCGGTCTTCTCGACCTCGAACCCCAATGTATCTTTATAGAGACCCAGAGCCGCTTTATTCGATATCCGGACATGTAAACTCACGTACTCGGCCGCATACACCTCGGCCATGGCCCGCGAACTCAGCCTCATCAGTTTCTCGGCGATGCCCAGGCGTCGGTGCGTCCGAAGGACCGAGATGCTGGTGATGTGTCCGTGTTGTGGTTGCCCGGCCGGGATGTCTTCTTCGAGCTTGGCGAGCACGTACCCGACGACTTTCGGGTGGGTAGTAGTAGTAGTAGTTGGTGAAGTGGCTTTGGAGGAGGGACGGACGATCGCGACGAAGGATAGGTGTGGCCATGTCATGGCGTGGTAGAGGTAGTATTTTAGAAAGTAGTTTTCAGGGAGGTTGGTGATGTTGCAGGTTTGGATCGACGGGAGAAGGGATAGATGTGATGGGAAAGAGGAGAGGGGGACTATGTCGACCATTTTGAGAGATCCGGGGGAGGGGGGGTGTGATGGGTTGCGAATGCGCCGGAGATACGCAGGGAGAGGTGGTGTGTGTGTGTATACCGAATTGAGTTGTGAGAATGCAATTCAGCGGCGCGGAGGAGATGCGGAGACTCGATTCGATTGAGTCTTGTACTTGTCCACCGGGCAGGGCGTGCGTGGATCTAGATAATTAAACCGCAGTCGTGGTTTTTGTATGTACGGAGAACCACAGCCGTTCTCTGTTGGTCTTTACATATATGTTGACCTCGAGTTGCATCTTTGACTGGGAGCTTCACATATAACTGAAAGTGGGACACACTTCGATTTTTGACCGACTGCGGGGCGGAAGACGGACTCCATGGAAGATAGTCTTCTATATGTCTGATCAGCTACTGATGCCTACGCAAAGACGACTTTTATCTGGTAAACTACTGATTTCATAGTCCGACTTGAATTGGCCATTTATCAATGTTAGAAGTCCACTTTTGACCACCGTATCCCTGACCAGATTATCTTAGATATGTCTGAGTGGATCTACTGGGCCACGATGTGAAAATAGAATCGAAATAAATGGTCATCTTAATAGAAAATGTGGCATTGAAGTATGTAAGTTCTTACGATCTGGTCCTGCCAGAGCTATCATGCCGTGTGGCATCACCACAAATCTTGGTATGGGAAACTTTCTCTATCTCAACTTGTGCGGCGTTTTTCTCGTCCTTATTGACGTCGTCAAGGTCGTTTGGGCGAACAATCACATGAGCTTATGGAGAGGTTAGCAAGGGCTGCTTTCTTCAATTGGAGGACGTCGACTGTACATTGAAATTCCCTTGCGGGTACCTGGTTCTTGAACAGATAATCAATATCTTCCAATGACCGACCAGAAGTCTCAGGAAGGTAGAAAAACACCCAAACTTGAGCAACGATCATGAGAGCACCATAGAGGAATCCTATCTTCGCTCCCAGGCCAGCTCCATCTGGGTTGTACAGGTAGGGAAAGGTAAAGCTGACAAGCCAGGTGAACAACCAGTTGGAACTGGTGGATAGGGCCATTAGTCTGCCACGGTTCTTCCCAGTAGATATTTCAGACGTGACAACCCATACTGTAGGGCCCCAGCCAAAGTTGAATACAACCATGAAAACGTATACCATACCGACGATGGCTTTTTCAAGGCTCAGTGTTTTGTCAGTAGCCACGCCGCAACCGCCCACGATGAGAAGAACGATGGAATTCAGAATGCCTGATAACAGGAGAACGGGCCGACGTCCGAATCGTTCGACAAAAAATTGGCTGGCCACAATCGTCGGAAAACCGACGCAATAAAGACCGACTTGTATCAGGAATGAGTTGGTGATGCCAATGTCAGTGAAGAAGACTACCCCGTAACTAGTGATGAAATTGATTCCCGATGCTTGTTGGAGTGCTAATGGACTTGTCAGAGTACTGCCTTGTACAAATAAGCCTCACTTACCTTGTAAAGCGAATCCAAGGTACGCTTTACGACCTTCAGGACCCCACTTAAAGAGGTCCAACCAAGATGCTGTCTTATCCCTCTCTTCAAGTCCCACTGCAGATTGTATCGCTGACATTTCGCGATTGACGGAATCGGGGTTATTATTGTTCAGCCGGGCGAGAGCAGCTCGGGCTTGAGCGTGCTTGCCTTTCTCGACCAACCATCGAGGACTCTCTGGTGCTAGAAATAGAAGTGTAGGTACGAGGATAATGGGGAATATAAGTTGTACAGTCATTGGAATCCGAAAGCTTCCATAATCGGCCCTATTTTTGGTGCTGTAGTCGACAATGATTCCAAGTAGTAAGCCAAGGCCGATGCATTGTTGATATAGGGAGACTAAGGCTCCTCGGAAGCGGGTTGGTGCACAGTCGGCAAGGTATAGAGGTACCATGCAAGAGATAATGCCAACAGCAAAACCTAGAATGAGTCTACCCGTGATTAGAAGACCGAGGTTGTTCGCCGAGACCTGGAAGATGACACCAATTACAACGGCCACCATCGCAAGGAACAAACCACCCCGTCGGCCAAGAAAGTCCCCAACCAGATAAGAGGACAATGCACCAAGGAGCTCACCAACGTTGATGATACTAGTGACTATCGATTCCAGCCTGGAGGACAAGACATACGAGCCTTGAGCAGTGTCATAATGTCCGTAGATCTCGAGGAAAGGCTCCATGGCAAGAATACCTGGAGAGTCGGTACATGCACCCGGTTTCGAAAAGGTGGTCACGTACCAGAAAAATAGGAAGAATCATAACCAAACTGGAAAGCTCCAATGGATACAAGTATACATATTGCAACGGCTCTCCACTGTGTGACAAGAGCATCCCGAGCAGACTGTTCCGTCATATTGAAGGAGTCGAGTGAGCTATCAATATCAACCCAAAAAGGGGCGTTTCAACACAGGAAAATCAACGTTCTCAAACCGATTGGTGAGCGCATGGTCATTCGAGACACCCTATGAGCCCTGATACATGATAAGGCTAGGGTCAACGGACTTTTTCTAGCCTGAACGGAGCCCAACATGGACAATCCGGTGATGATTTATGGAGAGAGAGTGGGCGGAAGACTCTGGGGATGCTGAACTGATTCTGTGCTAATTAGTGAAGAAATGTGCCGATGGAGAAATGGAAATTTGCCGACTAAGGTTGCATCCGATAAGCCTCGTCCCCTGTCATAAAGAACTTCAATTGAATTCCATGCTTTCGGGTCCGTTGTCGAGTTGATCGCAAAGGCAAGTGTCTCAAGAGATCTAGATGACAATGGGTCTTTCAGACTGGAATTGGTGAATTCAATGTAGCCCAGGGGCTCGGAACTTTTCATGGTGCATGAACCGACCGTCTCTACCGAAAGCCTTGATTTCAGGCAAGACATGTTCATATACGCTATCAATCGTAAAACTTGCGTCCAGGATATATAGTATCTCAATCACTGTGAATGGCATTCTGTCTCATTCGCATCTTGAGATCTTACTTCGTTTGACGACGTGCTCTGTCAAAAAATTGGGGAAGGAATTCCTCATCCTGTCTACACAGCATGGCCGTTGAGACATTTGCTGCCACTGTGGCCGAGAAGACATTGTCCTTACATGCCAATGCCTCACAGCGCTGCCCAGAAGTCATAATAACGACACAGACAACACCAGCATTCAGTCAAAAACTTCTCGGGAAAATATCGCCTATCTCGCCTAACCTCGATGAGTTCCGAGGTATCCCATACGGCACGACACCCGCACGTTGGAGGCACTCGACTATTCGTCAGAAACTGCCAACTGATGTATTCAATGCCACCAAAAACGGGTATGTCTCTCGTGGCTAGAAACTTCGTTTCTTACGAGTAGACAGACCACGTTGTCCACAGCCGGAGGGGCCGAACAACACTGCCACATACCAGTCGCATTTGGATTTTCCAGCAGACGTAGAGGAGTCAGAGCTTGATTGCCTCAACCTCTTCATCACAAGGCCATGCAAGGATGCCTTGCTGAAAGCAGGAATACGCTCTTCCAACCTTCCAGTGTACTTTTATATACACGGCGGAGGCTACGGGTTTGGCGCTGCAACAGATCCAATGTGGGGTACGTATTTATCTTTCTACTGGGAAGTATTGATCTCATTTCGATGACTTATAGACCCGGCATACTTGGTGAATTGTTCTTTGGAAAAACGAAAGCCTTTCATTGCAGTTCTCGTCAACTACCGGCTGGGTCTATTTGGGTTTGCTGCATCACCAGATATGATTGCTGCACAAACAGGCGATGCCGTGCAAGGTTGCAATTTCGGACTTGGTGATCAAAGGACTGCATTGGAATGGGTTTCGAAACATATATCGGCTTTTGGTGGAGATCCGAATAAGATTGCAATTGGCGGACAGTCCGCCGGTGCAAGCTCAGCGCACGCCCATATTCTGGAAGCTAAATATAGTAGAAATCCTCCATTATTCAGAAGGGGCATCATTCAGTCCGCTGCTGTTGGTACGCTTGGGCCCATTAGTATGTCTGAAGCTCATCGGAACTGGATGGCACTGGCAGAGAAATTCTGCATTCCGCAGGATGCCAAACCTATAACGCGATGGGAGGTGTTGAGCCGCATTCCGACAATACAGCTACTCGAAAGCGGTCTTTCACTTGGCTGGATGGTGTATCCTCTGGTCAATGATGGTCTGACCATCTCTGCAAGAGGCCGTACTTCTTGGAATGTCCAGTTGAGACAGTCCTCCCCAGAGGCACTTTCGTCTAGTGCCGATTCGGGCCAATCAATTGATGTCTTTATCGGAGATACTGATGCTGAGGTACGTGTGGAATCTTGGTAAGGCCTACCTGAATCCTAACGTTTTAACAGGCCAGCATTCACCATGACCTCGTGCTATCAATTCATACTTGCTCAGACTTCCAACAATTACTGAGTTTCGTCATTCCGTCAGATTCTTTTTGTAAGGATGTGCTTGCGATGTACGGTATAGGGGAGGGAGTTACAGCACAAGACTTGCAAACATCCATAACACAATTTCTAACAGATATCGAGTTTGGACTTCCGGTGCAGCGTGCCCGGGATGACTTGATCGCAGCTAATAATGTTTGTTTGAAAGGCAAGAATAGCAGCGGTTCGGCCCAGAACCAGAGCCTCTATCAGATCAAAGTCAAATCATACAGGATCAAATTTGGTAATCCATGGTCAGGCCAGTTTCGAAACATCGCTCAGCACTGCGTGGATGTGATATATCTTTTTGATGCATTTCACCGAGACCTGCGGAAGATTGATACTGACGGTACAAATGAACAACTTGTTAGAACAATCCAAACGCACTGGATCGACTTTATTTTTGATGACGAGGTTCCAGGGAATGACGAGAGTATGTTAGTGTATGAACAGAATAGGAGTGTTCGGAGCGTAATGGTGGCAGAGGATCCGGAACTGGTCGATAGGATGAAACGGTTTGAAAGATTGGAACGCCATTGGGATGAAGCAGTTATGATTGCCCATGCTTTGATGGACTCCTCTCTTTGATGTGGTGGGCCAGCCTTAGGTGATGAACTTGGCACCCCATATGGGGATAGGATAGATCTCTTTAACTATTAGGATCTGCTCCACCCACATGATGACTTCAGAAGCGATCATAAACGTTCCGATACTTCTTTATAGATTTCGAATCTCCATGCCTGCTCTGTGGTTTTGGCAATTGCTGCAATACCATGTGCTCTCCTGATCTTCCATGGTTGTGTGACATGTGGTCTGGTTACGATATCTGTAGCAAGCGCTTCCAAGCTCAATGGCCGCAGACACGACGGATAAGCGGAATCCGACCGCCTGCGACCAATGCCATCAACACAAGCTTAAGTGTGTCGCTAGCATAAGAGGTTGCGAGAGATGCAATCGTGAGTATCCAGATCGTGCGATACTTGTACTTGTCTCTATGGCCGCTGACAGTTGTAAGGTCTTCGCTTACGTTGCACCTTTTATAGACAGAGAGCGAAACGGGGACGAAAGCCAAAAGACGAAACACCATATCCTCTTTTTGTAAACACCAAATCCCACCCTCTGTTACCAGACTACTTTTCTAACTGCTTGTACTGTAGTTTGACTCAAACACGTATTCTTACCCCGTGTTAGATTGCCTTGTGGAGGTAGGCTATTTCAAAGAGCCACGGGACGGAGCCGAGTAAGAAAATTCAGCATAATCTACCATCAATATCTAACAAGCTCTCCAGACATTGCGGTCGTAATGTTCTTTCACGAAAGACAGCATCGTTGTTGCTAGATCACTTCTATTCTTCTCCGAACCAGGAGTTTCACACGAGAATCATTCGAAGATGCCGTCTACTAGATCTTCGACGCCCCAGGATTGCATCGCCGGAGCTTTTGCTGTCGATGCTGTGTAGGCTATCACACAACCACAATTATCTCTCTGACTTTTGAACAGGCATTGCTTGCTACATGCCAAGCACCGACCGCTCTGCTAGATTGGGTGGCTATAGCATATCTGATCTAGAATCACTAAGGCGTATGTTATTCTCCGAGACTCTTCGATTGCTACAAGAGCGTCTATCCCACGTTGGACACGAGACAGTCGACGAAGCTATCACCGTGTACATTGTCACTAGTATTTGCCCTAGTGAAAATGCAGTCCATGCCAATGGTCCCTATTGGCTATCTCAGCTCAAGTATCTTGTCAAAAAGTTGGATCTCGGCACGGAGGATCCCACATTAGACGAAGAGCAGAATGAGGAACGGAGACGATTATGGTGGGCTAGCTGGATCATCGATCGCCATACGGCACTTTCTTTCAATCTGCGGACCCAACTTACGGACCAGGATTGTCCAAATCTTCTTTATCCTCATGCCGACGAGGTGTGGGAATCGGATGAAACCTTACCTCTCAGAGACCCTCACATAGCTGGCAATGGTCATCGGACACCATACCACACGGCCCAGCCTGACTTCTTTGGTTTGTACATACCCTTTGCAAGGTTAGTCTGACCGTATAACTGGGTGCCAGCATGATTTTGACTTGCAATACAGGATCTTGGGTGAAATTCTTGAGTACCATTTTCTCCGTCAGCAGTTAGCCTTCAACAGTGACCCCATATTCCTCACGTCCATCCGAAACAACATTCAATCACATCTTGATGAATGGTCGGCCTCGTTTCGAAAACACGATGATCTAGGGATTTTGAACCATTCGACCCAAACAAACGTTACAACAATGACCAACCAAAAATGTCCGCCTCGCCTTATATACTACGGAAACCATTTATTCCATTGCCTACACATCCTCTTATACGGCCCCATGGATCTAGTCTCGATGTTCGAAGACGCAGAATGGCAAGCTTCCCCAGACTTCATCAAAGCAGGCGAACATGCCATGGACTGTGCCAAAGTCGCACGAAACATCCTCCTCGTCGACCCATACCTGGACACCATGTTTCGCTTTTTCGGCACCTACCTCTTACAATCGACCTTCATATTCCTCCTCCTTGCTCAAAAACTCGGTTCGAGTTCCGACCACCTAATCCTCGATAATTGCGCCATCAATCTCCAAGTCCTCGACGTCTTCACAAGCGTCACAAACATGGACTATCAAAGGACTTTCGCAACCGCACTTCGAGACACCATCTCCAATGCCACCGACATCAGCAACACGAGCACATCTACGACACCCCCGGATGAAAGATTCCCAAATACTGCAGATAATCCTCCATCTCGACCACAATTACATCCAGATCTTCTACAGTATCGATGGGTCGGCGGAGCCAAAGGTTTATGGCCGGTCTGATCTGATATCTTTTTTTTTCCACTTTGGAAAAACACCGTAACGTTATAGTTTATTTATAACTACTCACTCTAATTTAAACTTAATCTACTTACGGTAAAAGCGAGTTGCAAGTACAATAGCAATAACCGAAATAGATACCCCCTGAATCGATTGAGTAAAGTCTTGGTCCCGATTACGGAGTCGATTAATCAGATTACCCGAGAATCCGATTCACCACAATCAACAATAACAATCCGGATCATCATGATTGTATATGTACATGTACACGCACGTGTATGTATGTATGTACCCTTGTAACAACTTCGACGTCTACTAAGCAACAAGAGTCATCGTCACTATATCTTACTTTATGTCTGCAATCCCGAGGAAAGGATAAGAGAGGAGAGAGTATGCATGCATGCATTTATATTCCATTGATATAACGTTAAAGGTTTGTGGTTTTGGAGATTAGGTATATTAGATTACATATGATTTCATGACTGAGACAAGCTTTGTCTAGTTTACAGTATTTGTGCGTGTGTCTATTTTCTCTATTGATTCTTTGATTTGGACTTGCCTTTCATGACTTTACGTCTTTGGCTCATCATGTGAGTGTACATGATGAATGATCCTGGGGGGAATGTTAGTATATAGTGTTGGGATCATAGGTCTTCTGGGGGGTTTCAAGGAGTCCGGGGGTAAAGCATTCTCTTAGGAGTCCAGTGGCACTCCGACAAGTAAAGCAGACATGTTGGGATGGTGGCAAGGGGTGTACAACACAAGCAAACTCACCTGGAACGTAGATGACGAGCATCGATATCAAGAACCAGACATAAGTGGGGCTGAATTTGCCGGCTGGTTTCAGGGCTTGGACAATAAGGATAACTTCGCTGGAAATGCCGACTGGGTAGAGAACAAAAAAGGTGTTATATCTGTGGCAAAACGTCAGGAACTGGGTCATGCATCGGGGTTTCGTTGAACCGCCTACCTCAACCAATTGAGCCAGTTCGGCGCGCCTCCCAATCCCAATTGCGCCACAAAAAACCCATATTTAATCACCTCGGTCACCCCCCAGGCGCATAGACATCCCACGAAAGCCCATTGACCCCATAGACTCCCGCCGCTCAACCTTCCGAATCCACCTGGAAAGGGCTTTCCCACCACCACCTCGGGGAACATATACACCACGAACCAAACCACCAAGTACCGACTTGCAACTTGTATGAATGTAGTCACGGGACTTGCGCGGACGAGACCGAGTATTGCGTGAAAGACTTCGAGAATGGCGAGGGACTGCGTGAAGATGAGGAGCGGGGAGAAAAGGTGTTGATGGGCGAGATAAATCTTGTTCTCGGGCAACAGGATGGGGATCAGGACTATGGTACGGAGGGTTATTATCGTCCACAGGAAACAAGAGAGGGCGTTGTATGCGAGGAGATATCGTTGTTTGAGTGATGACGAGCCAAAGGCCGGTGCGCCACGACTGGAGGTTCGGGATGCCATCCCGAGTAGCTGGTTCCTGGAGGGTTTGAGGGGTTGAGGTAGAGCTTAAGGAAAGCTCCAAAAGTAGAATCGCTTGCGCGTCGAAGATTCGTAATGGGAAAGGGGGGACAACGCGAATGAAAAGAATTTCTCAAAGTCTGAGCAGCAGAAGCGGTTGTGAGCTCAAGACAGATTCAGTAAATTCACTTGGGTTGGGAGAGGTGTTGAATATCACTTCGCATCTCACGTTAGAATGGAAATTTAATAGTTTACCCGGCGGGTCTCGAGGATCACCTTGAGAGCTGGGAGCTTGGGCCCCACTGATTTAGTACACCGAGTAGAATACTGTACCTAAGTTATGGATGTACCTAGGTTATCAAGTATCACATCTATTGACAGTCTTGACTGTATTAATTATATTGACCAAGCAAGGAGCATTCAATAAATGCATCACAACTCATCAACAAATCAATTGGGTTATCCCTTGGTCCAAGGACACTGCAGAAATTAATATGAATCCTGCAATCAGCAGAATGAATTGTGTCTTCTTTAGCAACGTCTCATTCCGGTCTGACTATATGATCAGTCGAAATAGCTGATTGGTTTACCTACCGTGTATAACATAATTCATACAATGCTCTGTATTCCTATCGATCTTTTCTTTTGAAATCTTTTAACGGAGGCAGGAATCGTAATCTTTGCCCAGCCTACATAGAAAACCTATATCGCCGCGTACAACTCAATAGATTTCAGCTCTCCAACACAGACTGGCAGGTCTACAAGTCCTCATCTCATGTAAGCAGTAATTCGGATCTGACCCCTCGCGGGTATCTCCCAAAGTAGAGTAGCGTGTTGATATTGGTATATCTCACCGGCATTAATGGCCTTAATTCCGTTTATACAGTAATTAGTATGAAAATGTAAAGAAGTACAGCACAATTAATAAGTTATGAACTTATTTTAAGCTCAGCTATGATAATAATTATTTTAATATAAGGAAAGTAGCACAAAAAAGTGTATTCTTCTTTCTTTCTAAAAGTCTATTACTTTTTATTAAAGAAGTTCATTCAGAGTGTGGGCGTTTCGCGGCCAGGGTCACTCTACTGAGAAGTTGGCTATTGACACCTACATATCCATTGATGCATATCGTAAAGACGGCCTTTGTTCCTGGTGAAGGAAGACTGTCTTTGAATCCATGATCTTCTCAATTGTTTCAGTCACCATATGGCCGATCAACAACCATTCTTGTCAAATAGTGGTAGGTTCATTTCACCCAGTTATTTCTCTTTCTTCTCGGGAACCTTTATTTGATATGGCTTCTCATAATCGACGGATGAGTTGATTGAGTGATTGAATTTCATCTTACTGCAGTTTCGGGCTTGGAGTCTATGCTCGTCAATGTTTGTTATGACGCTCCTAGGGTTGAAACAGTACTGCCATCTTTCTCAATGTGCCCCCAAAAATCTGGAGTTGGCAGTCTAGAGTGTGAGTTGAGATTCTGTATGATCATGATACTGTACCAGGGCTAGGCCTGTCTCGTCCATGTTGTACATATCGCCCGGCTGGATCTGATTCTCAGTAACAGTCCGTTTATATAAGGCAAACCACTCACGGAGAATATCAGAGTCTGTCCCGTCTATTGGTACTGTATCCATAACTCTTCCCATAAGGGTTGAAACCTGCGGATTCCGTTGTCTAAAACGCGTGACCCAATTATGATTAATAGGTTTGGTAGATTGAGAGCTGTTACTGATAGTCTGGATTATAACAGCCATTTCTCGAACCCGTGCAGGTGTAGGAGCATGTCCTTGAGCATCTAGCTCTAGAATCCAATGAACTAACATCTGCTCTTGATTCTGGGTCAAGAGTTGCTGAGAGACGCGTGCCTGAGTTCGATTTTGTCTACTTTGTAATCTGAAACGCAGGGTCGACTCAGATATTTCGTACATCTTTGCGCAGCGTCGGATTGACGTATATTCATGATTTTGGTATGCCTGAATGGCGAGCTGCAGCTTTTGATCGTGGTTACGTGCTTTTATGTTGATAGGCATAATGGTGGTTGAGATATACAGTATAAGACTGAATATGATGGGTTGTGAAAGTTGAGGGGGTGCGCAAGTAGACGGGACACAGACTTAATAGTAGGTACTCTGTACTCTTCAACCTATGCCTTGGCAAGGTTACGGTGGGGAACAATGGCAGAATGTCCTAAGAATTTATTTTTTGGAGCCCAAAATTTCTTTGAAGGAAAAAAAGTCACTAACCGCCCGCGCGCAAGCTATCAATTCTCGAAAGACAAGCCTCGGTGACCTTATTTCATTGAATACCTATTATCTACGCGATAAAACTTTGCATATATTGCCTTGCTCCCTCTTGTCTCATCTCGTCGTCAAATCTGCGATCCATCTCACTGATCCTGCTCTAAAGTCAATCACATAATTCAAAATGCCCAAGTCCAAGCGCAATCGGGTCCTGCCCACGTCGAAAACGACGAAGAAGACACCTGAACACAAGAAGATCCTCGCCCAATCGATTCAATCCGCAGCTTCCTCCCACCCTTACATATATGTTTTCTCCGTCGCTGATATGCGCAACAACTTCATTAAAGATCTCCGCAATACCCTCTCCGAAAGCTCCGAGTCCCGGATCATGTTGGGAAAGACCAGAATCATGGCTATTGCGCTGGGGACAACGCCCGAGACTGCTTGTGAGGACGGTGTAGAAGGTTTGGCGCCATACTTGAGGGGCGAGGTGGGGTTATTGTTCAGCGATCGAGAGGAGAACAGCGTGAAAGAGGTCTTGGAAAGCGCCAGGCGGCCCGATTTTGCTCGGAGTGGAAATGTTGCGAGCAGGATCTTTACTTTGCCAAGGGGGCAGGAATTGTTTACCCAGTATGGTGTCGATGGTGGTGAAGATGACCCAATTCCAATGGCGGTGGAACCACAATTGAGGAAGCTAGGTGTGCCAACGAAAGTGGTGCGAGGAAAGGTTTTCTTGGAAGAGGGTGCTGGAATGGATGATGATGAAGGTTATGTTGTATGCAGAGAAGGCGAGGTTTTGGATTCAAGGCAGACTACATTATTGAAGATCTTCGGAGTCAGAATGGCTGAGTTCAGGGTCCGGCTGTTAGCGAAGTGGGAAAAGGCAAGTGGACAGGTAACGGAACTGGAGGCACCCGAAGCTGGCATGGAGGTTGATATATGAGGTATCGACCCTGCGAGATTCCCTGTTTGGATGAGTCCATGATGCATTGCGCGGCGTTTCGGTGTTCCACGATAGGGAGATATGTTTTTAACCACCATCTATATCAAGAGCAACTTCGTATTCGTGTCAAAAGTCTTGCAACGATCGGTATCTATCTTCATTAATCTGGTCAATCTACTTGCCAAGCCGTCTTCCAGTCATAATTCACCCATAAGTCTTTCGATTTCCCTCCTTGCATATTTCTCTCGCTCCTGTTTGGACATGCCAGCCGCCTGTTCTCGAATAGCTAGAACTCTGTCCATGAGCCCGGGGAGTGACTCGATTTTGAGATCTTCGTCACCGATGTCAAAGCCTGGTAGGTCGAAGGTCCTAGGGAATGTGTCGTCTTGTGCCTTGACCGATCCGGATATCAACCCTTGAAGAGTGCTTCCTTCTGGTTGCATATCCGGGCCAAATTCCTCATCCGATTGATCATGTTCTGGGTATCGTATAGCCATGCTCAAGCCCATCATCTCACGTCTTATCTCCATGTCGTCTTCTGGGCCGTTGGAGAAACGAAGTGGACCGTCATCTTCAGAGCCATCATCGCTCTGTACGTCCACAGCAGAACCGGATAAACCACTAGATCCGGAAAGCCAATCTATCGCCTCAAGCACTTCAATGATTCTTGGTATGCCGAGCTTCTCTCCATATTCGTTCGTAGCATCTTGTGATCTGGCTTCGTGACCGGGATATGTTTGCCATGCTACAATATCCCACCCAAATATCCCTTGCTCCAACATTGCTTCTTCCCATATGGTCACCAACGTGTCTAGGATTTCTTGACTAATTTTTCCTCTATTGTTGGTCTGATCCATCGAAGGCGTTAGAGCAATGACTCCGGCAACATCGTTTCCCCTCTCTCCTTCAATTTCGTCCCTGATTTCAGTGACTGCTGTGATGAAGTCGACATACTCCCGTACAGCAAAACGACATTCTTCTTCGAATTTGGTTGTGTCGTCACCGCCAGAGTTAGAGGTCCACGTGGGAGCAGGTAACGTTAGGATAATGCCACCAATAACATCCCTAACTTCCTTGGCCTCAGACGACAGCAATAATGATTTGTATGAAGATAGTGAGGGTACATCCTCTGATTCTGAAGGACGATCATCTGCTAAATCTATATTCTTAGCATCTGATGCTGGAGCAGATGCCTTCTGAATGCTATATGGGATTTCATCTACCCATATCCCGACATCAGCATTGTAATATTGTGTTCTCAGATGTAAGGGGGGATGCGATGTATATCCAGAAAAGGAAGAGATCTCAGGAGGAGGAAGCGATGATGTTAAAGCTTCCAGAAATGGTGGGATGATAAGTTGTGGTAATGGAAGTCTTGCAAGAGAGCGGGTGGTGTCGGTGGTGGTACTAGATGGAGGGGTCGATGGGCAAAGGACGAGTACCCGGAGGGGAGACGTGCTCACAGATGAGCTTCGTTCAACCATATCTCATTGCGTAGTCTTCTATACGGACCCAGGACTCATCATGCTTAGTGTTTGCTGACTTCTTGCTCCGTGGTGGTCTGTAAATGTATTATCGAATCGGAAGCACTTATAAATTCCTTGGCTGCCACATACAACTGTGGGACACTGCATATAGAAATACGACGCAGCCACGAATCGAATATCCATTTACGAAAGGAAAGCTATATCTGTGACCGCTAGAATTGTCCGTCTTTTTGGATCACGTATATTTTCTTGACGTGCGGCTGGACGCCTTGTGAAAAATAACAATACATGCAATTTATTGGCTTGCGTGATTTTCAATGGCGGTGAGTCCTGCCCAAATTGACGGGACGGAGATCATATCCATGCTTTTTCTTCGACCCGTAGACTTTCAGGGTGTGTGTTCTCCCATACACCACGATCACTGTGCTTTGAAAATACCAGAGCCCAACCCAACTCGCGCCGTGGACAGAAACCGTTAAACATTTTTGAGCAACCGAATAGCACCCCCCAGACAGTTCCCTATCTTCTGCCCATCCTTGCCCTGTTGACAGTAGCTCTTCCTCTTGCCAAGCCAACACCGCGGCCTCTCTGTGCCTTATTTCTGAACATTGGCGCGTTTCTCAGCATGTCTGGTACAATGATGAACCTGATGTGTGAACCTCGAATGTAGACCTGATCGAGATGCGATACTCGACCATCCCGTGCTGTGACCGTAATATCTTTTAATTGGACATTCATATTGTCCTCGGCTGCGGTACTGTTAGCTACGTAGATCGCGAGTGGGGTGTCGAGCGAGACGAACCTTCCAGCAGATGGCCACGGTACACCTGACCGGAAGTTATCTCAAGTGTCACAACATGACCCTATAAATAATATCAGTCAACAGTACATCAGACGCCAAAGGGAAGGCCCTTACTTGTGCTTCGTTGAGAAGCTTGATCGGTATCCCGATGGTGGAAGTGAGTTTGCCCATGGCGACAGAGACGAAGGACTCGTTTTGAGCGGGGAATTTGAAAGAAAGGTCGACAATAAAGTCTCGTTATTGATTGCGACCGAGAGTGCGGTGGTATCTGTCTCTCTTCTAATACTCGGGGACAGTTTTTGATATGTTTCTATGATCCTCAAATATCGGAGGGCGCAAGGACTGCGGAGGGATCTTTAGTGGATTTTCCACCTACTATGTAAGAATTAAGGTGCAAGAGCCGCATGTGAGTCTCCACACTTAGAGTTTCCCCAAAAAATTTCCTGAGATCTTTGACCTTCCAAAGCAAGGTACCGGGTATACATACCTACAGCACAAGACTTGAATCTACTTGACATGCAAATCCGTTTTCCACACATTCTTTATAGCGCATTGCCTTCTATTGAGATGCTTTATAACTTCTAAATTTAACACCGTTTACAAATTCAGCGCAGTCATGCTTCCATCCGTTTCCCGTAGCCTGTTAAAAGCCGCATTGGAAAATGCTTTAATCACCAAGCCAGCCTTATTGAAACCTCATCTCAGCTTTCCAACCTTTCTTGACGTGCCTTTGCAGGTCGGACCATTGCTCCGAAAAGACAATCCTCCAACCATTCGTGGGCTTGTCCTCGACAACGACAATACTCTAAGTCCATCACGAGATCCATATTACCACCCAGCTTACCTGAAGGCGATCGAAGCCTTTAAGCAGGCTGAACCTTTTTCGACAAATCCTAATTCGATGTTAATTGTCAGCAATCGTGCAGGCGCTAAGCCCGAATATGATGGCGAGGTAGAGATTCTAGAGAAGGAGCTCAGCTTGCCAGTGCTGCATCATAAAGGGGAAAAGGAGATAAAGCCGGTCATCGCTCCTATGGTTTTGGAACACTTCAGCAAGAACAATGTGACATCTGATCCACAAGAGATCGCTGTTGTAGGGGATAGGCTCTTTACAGACGTACTCATGGCACGATTAATGGGCAGTTGGAGCATATACATTTCCGATGGATGGAAGGACCCAGAAAATCCGAAGACTAAACGAGGGAGCGTTGGATGGGGAGAGTGGTTCTACACTTGGGCTGAACGTTATCGATATGGGAGCCTGAATGAGAAAGTCTCGCCTGTCGAGCCAGGGGTTGGAAGCTTACTTGAATTTCTGGAAACGAAAAAAGAATGAAACACGTCATGAGAGGAGCCATACTCAGCTGGACGAACTTAGGATGCTCTCTGTGCATCCACATGACTCCGCAAAATGAAGTGTATTTGGAAACAGTTCACTACTGGGCTTATTGATGTGCGGACAACGTCTTTCTACGGCATAGCAGTCCCAGAAACTCGATAATGCGAGCATCTTTAGCACCTCGCGGTTCAGGAAAACCGGGCCACACGAGGCATTCCCACCTTCCAAAGCATCCCCAGAATACTAGCGGCAAACTACATCTATTTCGAGAGTAAGTCGACCTTTCGCGTCAGAGAAACACCACAAGGATCACACGAACCACTCAGGTAGAGGGCGTCAGGCTGGCATATGTGATGTCCGACCAGAAAATTTGCTCCGACGAAAGCCCGTTGAATTCCCACCGTGGCGTGGAAGTGGAGAGGTGTCAACATAGGAGCAGTATGAATCAAGGCAAAGACATAGGCAATAGCAACAAGTATAATTGCATACGTTGTAAACTATTACAGCGTCACGTGTGGCCACATTTTATCAATGCGAGTCTCAAAAGCGCACGGGCGGACGCATGGGCTATATCAACGAGAACCACTCGAATACAGTGGTCTGTGAAGAAACAGGTGTTCCTAAATTGCGATTTAAAAAGGTAGAAGAATTAGGCTAAACGTGGAGGGAATTGGGCTCTGATCCTTGTCAACGCCAATAACCAATATTAAACAAGTGAGCACGGAACAATGTCTTTGCTTCATAAGATACATGCATGTAAAAAGAGAACCTAATTGTGCAATAGTCCATGTGCAATCCCATCTGACGATCCCGAGTCACAGTCTTTCGCCAACCGAACCCTCATAATTGAGGATCGGAAGGACAACGTGGACTGGCAACTAAACTCCGTACACCGCGCATGCGAGATGCTTGCCAAAGAGACATGGGAAAAATCAAAAAGACAGAAGTCCCGGGAGAGGGGGAGACTCTAAAATAGAGGGTATCAAGAGAAAGTGACATGCAATGTCGAACTTGAAGAGTGGCGTTCTTAGGCAATGACACAGATGCTCGAACGTGCTTGCAAGAAATGCACAAAGGTTGCCGCTGGTGTTGTATCTCACCAGGCATGGCCAGCCTACCCTTCGACAAGACCTCCTTTAGGCCCTTTGCCGAGGAGTTCTAGACTCCTTCGTGCGAGTGCGACAACCTCTGCCTCTCCATCCTCTGCATCCTCATCGTCGGACTCGATGTTTTTGTCTGAAATAGCTTTGATCATTTGAATGACGTCTTCGGCCTTTGCGATCAATCCTACAAGCTTTTGATCGTTGGATTCGAGTAATTGCACAGCGGTCCAAATAGCAATATGTTGGAATGTTGGGTCACCAGAAGCAAGGAATCGCTTCAGATAGCCATGAATACCGCCATTTGGCTCTGTCCAGTCTCGAATAAAGACAGAATAATCACCAACTGCTCAATTGTTAGAAATGAAAGTTGGCCTTATATCTGAGTTACGTACCTTTTGAGGACAAATTTCCAAGGGCAGCGGCACTGTTGCCCTGGACCTCGATGCTTTCAGAGTCGGTCAACGGAATAAGACATTCGAAGATACCCAGATTAAGCAGATGAGTCTTGAGCTCATCACTCAATGCAAGGACAGCAATAGCTGCAGTCATTTCTGACTGAACACTCAAAGGTACCTGAAGAACAAGCTCCTTGCATTTCTGGACAGCACCAGCTTCTAAGACCAGTTGCTTATTTCGGTCAGAGCTAGCAGCGAGATTACGTAAGGTCGATATAGCGTGGCATTGGATTTCTTCATTTCCCGTGGATCCCAGCAGATCGACCAAGGGCTTCAGAAAGCCTGCGTCAATGATTGGGGATTCGTTGAGCGGATGTATAGATATATTGCGAATGCAGGCAACAGCTGATAAAATTAGTGGAATATAAGACGATTGAAGTAGACGGAGAAGTGGTGGGAGGCCCCTGTTGCGAACGATCTCCAATTGATACTTCTCGTCCGAAGCAAGGTTTCGCAAAGCCAAGGCAGCCTGGCATTGGACCTTGGGTGTGCCAGAATCCATCAATTGCACCAGCGATGTTACGAGCTTCGATTCTGTTTGAGCAAGCTTTTTCCTATTCGCAGCATCCACAGCAATGTTGCTTAATGCTGTTGTGCAATAGTACTGTACGTCCATGTCCTGGGATGAGAGTAATTGTACCAATACCGGTATCGCACCAGCATTAACGAGCTGCTGTCGATTGTCATCTGTTGTTTACACGTCAGTACCATTACCCACAAGTTGAAGCAGAAAAGCGTACCAGAATGGGTCATATTGAGTAACGCTCCAGTAGCATTCCTCTGTACTCTCATATCTTTCGATTTTGCAAGCCTAGTCAGCGGCCCTAGGGCTCCGGATCTAGCAATCTTTGCTTTATTTTCTTCGTGGGTAGCCAAGTTGGTGATGCAGCCTACTGCATTGCATTGAACTTCCACGTTAGGCGACATCATTTGACGAATGAGAGGTGGTAATCCTCCGAGAAGGACAATAGAGACCTTGTTCTCAGCTAGAGAGTGTTACATGGAAGTCAAATGTCAGGAAAAGCCAAACATACTGTTGACTGCGAGGTTACCCAGCGCGGCGCTTGCAGCACGCTGTACCTCGATGTCGGAGCTTTGTAGGAGAAACAAGATTGGTTCCAAGGTGTCCCTGTCAACCTCCCTAACGTCTAAAAAATATTGTAAGCCTGAGTCCCACGTGTAAAGCTTTGATTTGAAAATACCTCGTTCGGTGATTTCGGCAAAGGTCAAGGCGGCACTCCGCTGCAGGTCGACATTATCTGAATACACCAAAGTGCTCAATGCGCGTAAGGGTTCCCCGGTAAAGAAGTCGGTCTCGGCTCGCTGCAGCAATCGTGTTAGCTTCGTCGAACTTCGGCTGGGTTGGGTCTGCTGCGGTACGTTTTCCAGGTATTGAAGTAGGTCAGCCACAGCCTCCCTTTCACTATCTGCCAGAACTGGTTCGTAGAGTCCATCTCCTGAACGACCTGTCAAACAACATCAGAAAGCCTGTTGGACGGTTGAGGACACCAACGCGTACCTCTGCAGCAAGAAGAGAGGGTGTTGCCCATGATGCCCCTCAGGCCCGAAGGGCGTCAACACGGCCACCGCCCGTGACGTTTGCTGACACGAAGCTTCAATTCAACTAGCACCTCATGAAGGTAACACTGCTCTGAATGCTCGGTATATCACAGCTAGCTTGTAGATAGAATGATGGGCGGATGCTGTGCCTTTCTAGAGGCAGTTTAGGGTGTTAGGTTACAATGTTTGCTAGGAGATTAAGTCACGGAGGAAGCAGCAGCTTGGTCAGGTATTGCGTCGGTTGCCCATCTCGGAAAAGCGCCCGAAAGATAGACTTCCGCAGGGTCGCAAAGGTTGATCCAGGCCCACCATGCAATGCTGGACAGTCATCGTTACAAACAAAAAAAAGCGTATGATATGATTGATCCGTCACGTCTCACCACATGATCGACTAACAATCATATGTGCGCAACTCTACCGTATCATTTGGTGTTTACCAACTTGCCTACGATCTGGATCATCCTTGAGGCTTTCTCCTTTACCCTCATACGCCATGGCGCCGCAAGATGATCTGAAGGCGCATGCGACATCCTCTGTCGACTTCTACGAATTACTCTCGATCGAATCAACCGCTTCAGATTCCGAAATCCGACGGGCCTACAGAAAGACCTCACTCAAATACCATCCTGATAAAGTCGGCGCATCCCCCGAAAACCTTGAGAAATTTCATCTCCTACAGATCGCGAACGATGTGTTGTCGGATCCAGCCATTAGAACATTATACGACCAAAGCAGAGAGGCACGAGAGCGTAGGAAGCGAGAACATGCGCTGCTTGAGGGGCGCCGAAAGCAGATGAAAGATGACCTGGAGAGAAGAGAAAGTGGTGCTTTCGGAGCTGGTACGAAACGGTCTTGGGATACTACATTCAGAGGAGGGGAAAGTGCTGAAGCGAAGCTTGAACGAGAAGTTCAACGAATCGCCGAGGAAAACCGAAGAAAGCGGGAGCAGATGAACGAGGATATGCGCAGACGGGAGAGGGAGGCTTTAGAAGCAGAAGAGCAAAGGGAGAAAGAGAACGAGATACAGGTTGACAAATCCGAACCTTTGATCAAGAATGGCTATGGCGTGGGTGGCCAGAGTGTGCCCGAGATTGAACGGACTATCAAAGTTCGTTGGACACGAGGAGGGATAGCGGATACAATTGATAAAGAAATTCTCCTTGCCATGTTCAAAACGTTTGGTGTAGTGGACAACGCATTTTTACTCAAAGATAAAAAGCAAAGAACTGGAGAAAATAAGGAAAAGAAGCTGATAGCTACCGGGATCATCGTTTTCAAGTCTATAGTTGGCGCGCACGCCGCAGTCACCGACGTTCCAAAGCAGTCAGGAGAGTACTGGGATATCCTGGATTCGGTGTGCTGGGCAAATGAACGAGAGCCAGAGACCCTCTCTCAGCAACCGCAATCTCCTAAACAGACCACTAAGCCGGATGTGCCACCATCGACTCCAAGCTCTCCATCAAAGGCCAGGACTGCCTTTCTCGCTGGGCTTCAAGGAAGTGCCCCAAGCACCCCCATAAAAGTCCAGGGGAACGGACTTCGAAAGGTTCCGTCTTTCACATCATTCTCTTCGGCTGCATTTGCAACGCCGAGAACTTCACCGGCGGCTCAATCAACTCTTGGGCCCAATAGTCCAAGTTTCGAAGAGTTGACGATGATCAAGTTAAAGAACGCCCAAAGAGAGCTAGAGAGAAAGAAACTTGAGGAGCAAATACGAATAGAGGAAGAGGCTACGGATAAGGATCAATGAATCCTTCATCACACAAGGATGGCGGTGCCGGAGGACCTGCAAAAGCAAGCAAAATCAGCTTCCTATGTTTTTATACTTTTATACCCTGGTCAGCGTGGCGTGTCTATCGTTAGCATTATGATACCCAAGTGTCAACTCTTCTATGAAGCTCAGAGTTTACTGCTGTTAATACAGATATAAGCACAAGGACTGACTAATCGATGTCTTGGCACTCCTGTTCCCTCTAGTCTCGTCTCCCGAATGTCTCATTTTGCATTTGGAAAGCATGTCCTTCATCTCACCCTTATGAACTTTTACCCTTTGTCATGTCCTGAATTTAGATAACGTCATGTTGATTGGCATAGCAGTACAGCCATGCCCTTGCCAACACAAGCTCAATTGGCACTAGCGATAGTGCTTCTCAAGCACAAGCCATTCAGCATAGACATGGATGGTAGATTCCCGAGCTACATCTTTCTTGAGGAAAGCTGACTCTCGTAGGATATCTTCTACATTTACGTCAAAGTTCACGGTCTGGAAGGATCGATACTGCTGCGTTTTGGATCGCCTCGTACAACGCTCTAGACAAGAGGGCCCGACAAAACATTGACGAGATTCACAAGCTAAAAATAGATATTGACGGATGCAGACAGAAAGTGCTGGATACTCAACTGGCCTCACAGACGAAAAAACGTGGGATAGAATGGGGGGATGGTCGTCCACCGAAACGCACCAAAGGCGAAGGCCAACATCAAATGACTAGGAATGATATCATTTCGAGTCTCCTGGACAATGGTACGTCTGACGAAGGTGAGAGCTTCACCTCCTTGAAACTATTGCCATACTTATGTCTTGGAACCAGATCCTTTAGCTGGCTGTATATCCTGGATAGGATTCACTTTGTCACAGCAACCTATAAGAAGCAGAAACCTCAGAGATGCCATCGTACATTCTTGTGTATCAGCAGGGAATAGAATTCGATCCCAATTGAAACAATTAGCCGCTCCAATATCCAAGGGGAAACAAAGGAATATGAGTCATGCCTCGACACATATAGAAACGGAGCAGGCACTAGCCAAAATCGGGAGCGTACTACGATGTTCAATTAAGGCAATTTCACGCTTAGATGCCCAATCAGACGCTCTGCCTCAGGCTGTGCATGCTACCATCACATTGTTCGCAAGCTTTTTGGATGCTTTGCATATTGCTGTCTTGCCTCTTGCCCGATCATCTGTGTCTAGGCATGAATCTGCACACGGTAGCCTTTCAAAGCATCCGCCAAATACAAAGCGAATGAAGACAGGCTCTGCTTTCGATGAAAATATTTGCGCATTTATTACCACTATACTTGTTGAGACAGTAGGTACGCTGGATGTCACTACCAAAACTCACGAGTCGTTGATAACAGGTATAACTTGCAATGTACTCGATCACATTGGCACAATGTTGTCAACGCTCACTTTTGGTGGGATCACCAGGGAAAATAAATGTGTCGGCATGCTTTTGCCATCTGGGTTGGAGAATCAACCCTCCGAACAGTCAAAGCTAGAGAGAGCGGCGGCCATGGCAGAAGCTCCGTTCCTAGTCTTCGTGCTTCAAGAGCTCATGGGGATCCTCAAGCAGCCTTCTCTCCTGAACTGCACCCAAAAGTCCATTCAGAAAGGTCAAACACTTCCATACCTCAGAACCAGGCTACAGAATACTTTACTCCGAGGTATATTTGGTGACGAAGAGGATTTTATCAACGCTCTTCAATATCCCAAAGCACTACCTTTCAAAAACATGGTCGCGAAACCAGGATCTAATCTAAGCGACGAGTCCCCAGAATGGTTTATACAGAGAGTGTGGGATCTCGTGGGATGGGATGTATTGGCAAGCAGCCATATGCAGTCGCCGGCTCCTTCAGCTCCAGGTTCGCAATCGGACATCCAGACACATTCATTTATAGAGCGGGATTCTCAGCACCAACCTGTCTCCACAACTACATCTATAGATCCTCCTGCTTCTCTCAAGACATGTTATTGTCGAGGTGTTGCAAGTGGCCGGATGGTCGAATGTAGTAGTTCGACTTGTCATTACGGAATATATCACCTAGAGTGTATTGGGCTGAAACGTGTGCCGAAAGACAAGGCCAATTGGCTCTGTGCTAGTTGTAGACGACAAACTTGAAGCACCGATACTTGCGGTGGAGCACAGGAGGCGGGAAATGTGTTGTTGACAGCACGTCTGTTATTTATCTATAAATCGATGTCCAGGATTTTCAGGGCATTTCTACCCAGTATATCCTTAGCTTCTTCTGACCCATCGCCGACACCAGCATTTATTGCTGCATAATTCGTCGTAACACTGGGCCATTTCTCATCCGCCGAGTGCAACGGAGGAAAGAAGGGATGATCTGTTCCAAATAGAACCCTATCAGTGCTCTTTGAAGCACCAATTGCTGCTTTTAGACCGATATCCCCATAGATAACGGCATCCAGATATATATTCGTCTTCAAAACATCCCAGATACCTTTCACGGGACCTTGCTTATGCCCACCGTTTTGTTTAAATTCTCGTTCGTGATCGACGCAACTCTGTATGCGGCCCGCTAAGAAGGGCAAAGTCCCTCCAGAGTGAGCCAACAACATTTCCAGACTTCCATAGCGGTCAAAAACGCCTGCGAGGAACATCCTTGCCACGGCGATCGTCGTTTCCAGCGGGAATCCTAAGGCTAATGGCAGTACGTGGCCCGACTGTGCTACGATCTCCTTCCCACCAAATGCCTCATCAGGCAATCCGTAATGCGGATGGAGGAACACTGTCATTTTGTTTTTCTGGAGGGCATTCCATATGGGCTCCAATGCTGGATCGTCCAGACCCTTTCCCAAACCCGTAGTGCCCATTATGATGCCCTTGATGTAGTTTAACCCTTTACATCTGCCAATCTCAGCCTCTACGGCCTCAGAACTTGCCTTCAAAGGTAAAGCGGCGAAAGCATACAGTTTGCATACTCCTTCCCCATGATTCCTCGCATTGGACTCCCGACAAACTTCTTCCAAATCATCGTTGACTCTTCTAGCCCATCCCGCAGCCTCTTCAGGATCTTCCAGAAAATCCAACCAAGGGTTCGCTAACGAGACAACAGAGACATTTATACCATGCAGCTTCATGAAAGATCTCTTAGCATCCCAGGATGAGTATGCAGCATCTAGTGGGCGTCCACGAAGCTCTTGGGGTCGTGAGGGATCATCGTCGGTTGCTAAGATGATCAGACGAGGGTCTGCGCCGGACGGGGGGTCGTAGACGTAAGGAACTGTTTTCCGGGATCTAAGGAGAGCTATGTAGGAGGATGGGTAGACGTGGGTGTGAACATCCACGATGAGGGACGGGGGAGCCATTGGATAGGTCTGCAGAGAAGATTGGAAGATGAGAAAACACAGTTTTGGCTCCTTTCTGTATTGCTCTTCCTTGGCCCTTGGGCTCTTTCGTGTCTTGTCGCCGTTAAATCTGTCTCCCAGCTCTCGTGCGGCGAGATATGTGCTGACCTGACAATTAAATAACTGTCTACCAGCTTGCCCAGGAAGTTATTTGACGCCGAGAATATCAACAGATCTTCAGTCGGGGAGGTCCGAGAACAGGGGTTCTTCTTATCTCAAACTAACTGCGACTATCTCCACTGCCTCTCCAATGACATTCAGTTTCACCCCCGCCCTCCCAAGCCTCGGTGCTTCTTCGTCCAGATACAACGTTGCACAAACCTCAGCATGGAATGGCCTAGAGTCACACGGGTTGGCTCGGCAAGCGTTGAGAACCTACAGCCAATGTCAGAGACAATGAATCTAAAGCTGAATAGAAGGAACGATAAGACTGCCTACATATTCTACCATCCTAGCTTGAAGGTTCAGAACTTTGACTTGTAAAATATCTCTAGCGAACATGGCACCTATCGCACTGGATAACGAGACACATTCCACGCCGTCAGTTTCCACCGGTGTGGATCAAGATGATCTGACCATCCCAGTATGTTGTATTTATTGTGTTAAGTCTTATAATATACATTTCTCATGAATTACAGGTCATCGACTTCTCTACTTTTTTGCACGGAAACGAAGTGTCGAAACGTTCAACGGCTGAAGCTGTCTTACGTGCTTTTCAGACTAGCGGGTTTCTCTACCTGGCCAACCATGGTATTCCACCATCGACTGTCAGAACGGTCTTCGGCCAATCTGCCAAGTTCTTTGAGCGCCCGGAGGAACAGAAGAATGCCCTAGGCTGGGATCGTCCGGAGTCCAATAGAGGATATGTGACATTCGGGCGAGAGAAGGTGACCCAATCCGCCGACCCAGAAGAAATTGCACGTCTTCGCGCGACGAATCCCGACTATAAGGAAACAATGGAGATCGGAAGAGAGGGTGTGGAAGGGATGCCTAACCAATGGCCTGAAAAGTTTGATGAAGAGGGCAAAGAATTCACGAAGATCATGAAAGCATTTCACTTGACATGCAAGGATCTACATATACAAGTCATGCGCGCTATCGCTCTGGGCATGGGATTCTCAGAAACTTTCTTCGATGAATATACCGATATTGGCGATAATACTCTCCGCCTGCTCCATTATCCACCGGTGCTCAAGTCTGTGTTCAAGAACAATCCCAACGCCGTTAGAGCAGGGGCTCATTCTGACTATGGCTCGATTACATTGCTCTTCCAAGATGATATTGGCGGTCTGGAAGTCAAGTCTCCAAAGAACACATGGGTACGAGCAACCCCCATCAAGGACACTATTGTCATCAATGCCGGTGATTTACTGGCCAGGTGGAGCAATGATACCATCAAGAGCACGAATCATCGGGTCGTACAGCCACCTTATGAAAGTGACAGTGACATGTACCCTACGCGTTACAGTATTGCTTATTTTTGCAATCCGAATTTTGATAAATATATCGAGGCATTGCCCGGGACTTATAAAGAGGAGACTGATAAAAGGTACAAGGGAATGACAAGTGGTGACTATCTGGCGATGAGGTTGGCTGCTACTTATTAGACCTATTTGGAGGTATTTACGGCGTTACGTTGTCACTTCGAGCGATTTCTTAGATGGTTCAATATAAACCTATTTCGATACAATGCAACGATTATGGGAGATGGTATCTGTTATATTGCCTTCGCAAGGAATTTACGTTACTGTGAAACGTAGAGATATCTAAGAAAGGAATAAAAAAGCATCTTCACGAGTGACTCACCCTTCGGCAGGTTTGGCGATGGGTATACTCCACCACTGACGTTACCACCTATCGCTCTTCTTACCTGAAGTGTTGAGACACGAAGTTTTTGTTGGCCTGTAAGATGATTGTCCAGGGTGGTACAGTATCATAGGATTTTCATTTGTTATTCTCTCTTGCCGTGAGTCTGTCACTATTCTCGACTTGCTGTTGATTGCATAGTGTTATCGTCGTCACATTCGTATCCGACGAGGTATTTGAACTTCTTCAAGAGAAGTAAGCACTACCTAGGTACTTAGCTTCTTGCATCGAGAAAAAACAGCGTTTCATTTGTTCTGAAAGGTCTGTTTCGCTTCATCGTCTGCCTATCGAAATTGCAATATGGCTGCTCCGACAGATCGTTCCGAGCTGTCAAAGCGTCTCTTGCCAGAAATGACACCGGTGTCGCCGTCAAATGCAGCTCTCACAGCCGCTCTGCCCCAACTACCAAGCACAGCTTCAGTGGCTGAACGAGTAGCTGCGCGTTTTGCCGTCACGGGGAATGCGGTAATCACAGGAGGTGCAGGCACCTTGGCGTTGCATACCGCCCGCGCTCTCCTTGAACACGGCCTCTCCGGACTGGCTCTACTTGACCTTGATCCTCTTGGCCAGTCGAGGCAGCAGATCAAACAGCTTGTCAAGGACTTCCCAGACGTCAAGATCGTTACTGGCAATTGTAATGTCACGTCATCAGAATCTACGCAACAGGCAATGGCACAAGCCAGCAAATATTTCGCCGAAGAAGGCGTTGGTACTCAAATTGATGCTCTGTTAACTTTTGCTGGCGTCGTTGGCTGTGTTCATGCAAGCGAGATGGAAGAGAAAGAGTGGAGAAGGGTTATGGATGTCAATTTGACGGGCGCATTCCTTGCTGCTCAGGCAGTCTTGCCATATATGGCCGGCGCGCCAGCGAAGAATGATGCCAATTCAGAAGAGGGCCTCAATAACTTTGATACGTCCCAGACATCTGTCGGCCGTGGCGGTGCAATTACATTCATTGCGTCCATGTCTGGTCACATTGTCAATTACCCACAGCCTCAGTCGGCCTATAATGTCTCCAAGGCTGGCATTGTTCATTTAGCTCGATGCCTTGCTGCCGAATGGGCACATGCAGGAGTCCGAGTGAATAGTATCAGCCCCGGCTACATGGATACTATTCTCAATGAAGGAGAAGGTCTTGAAAGAGCAAGGAAAATGTGGAGTGAGCGATGTCCCCTGGCTCGTATGGGAGATCCTGAGGAATTAGCAGGAGTATGCGTCTTATTGAGCAGTAGGAGAGCAGGAGGATACATTACAGGTAGTGACTTTGGCGTTGATGGAGGAAGCTGTGTGTTCTAAATTTGAATGATATGCAAGCCGGCGAAACAGACAGAGACCATAATCAGTGTGTATCAATGTAAGCTGGGCCATTCAGCCAACCGGAGATCTAGTCTGAGGTCACTCTGCTCATGTATGGAGCTATGGGTAGAGGAAAAGACCTCAATATGAACTTGGCAGACCACTCAATCTTCCGCCGTCGAGAACAATGGTATTTCCGCTCAAAAATGATCCCGCCCGGCTACAGAGATAGAGAATAGCCCCGCCAATGTCCTCCTCTCCGCCAGCGCGTTCTAATGGGATCTCCTGTATAGGCCATTCGCCTTCCTGTAGCCCCCTGGTCTCCGATAGCTTGCCAGTAAACTGTCCTTCTGTCATCTCGCTCATGAAGGGCTAGTCATGTAAGTCAGCTAGTCTCACCTTGGGAAGTTGCTGTCAAGAGAACTTACACCAGGAGCGATACAATTACACCTGATCTTGAATCTTGTCAACTTCGTAGCCAAATTCTTCACCATATGTTCTGCGCCAGCTTTACTTGCAGAATAGGCGAATGACGCAGGTGCCGTACGCATAAAAGCTGCAATGCTAGTC
Organism: Phaeomoniella chlamydospora; assembly: GCA_001006345.1. Taxonomy (NCBI): domain Eukaryota; kingdom Fungi; phylum Ascomycota; class Eurotiomycetes; order Phaeomoniellales; family Phaeomoniellaceae; genus Phaeomoniella; species Phaeomoniella chlamydospora. The sequence goes on along the minus strand of LCWF01000113.1, from coordinate 6,768 downwards.
ACACAGACAATCTGTGGTCTCGCGGCAAAGCTCGATGTTGGACGAAGTTCATTGGCCTTCTGCAACAACGGCAAGAACGCCATCACGGTAAAGAAGACACCGGTGGTATTCACGTTCATCGTCTGGTTAAATTCGTCCACTTCATGAGACCACCAGTGATCTCGCATCTCTTCGAGCGTCGGATCCGACTTTCCGGGAACCTTGGATGGCGGCCCGATGATGCCTGAATTCGCAATCACGACGTCGAGATATGGCACCTGCGAAGCAATTTGCTCGGCACATGAAGACAGCGACTCCTTTGACGTTACGTCTCCTTGAATTGGCACCACAATACCAGGAGGGCATGTAGAAACGGTTTCTTCCAATGCAGCTTGTCGTCGACCGATAATGAAGATCTTGTTGGCGCCATTCTGAGCGAGGGCACGGGTCATCATCGCGCCCAGACCTCTGCCTCCTGCACCGGTGATAACGACATTGAGACCCTTGACGCTGAATAAATCGGACACAACATGATTCGGTTCTAGAGGTGACATGGCGAGTGTCTGGTGATCGTTTACTGTATGTCCTCTGCCTAGCCGGAAAATACTTGTATTAGATGTGATGGGATGTCGAATGAAATTTACGTGGTGAGTCAATTGATGTTACGGATACACTGCCGATAATAGGTATAGTTATACACCTTGCCTATCTACTTGGGGGGTACGTTAGATGCAATGATGGACCGGGAAGAGTTCCAACAGTAGAGACTTTTTTCAAACTAATCAATTGGCTCTATTAATCATTATTCATTACTAGAGGGTGCATGGCCCTTATCTCAAGGGAGTGGACAGGCTAATTATCTGATGCGGTTCATTGGGAAGTCCAAGCAGTCTCAAGCGGATCGACTGGGAATCTATCGCACCTAATCGGACACCACCCTTGCTTACAGAGTACAACAACAGAATCACCCCCCCTAATTCATGCGCCGAAACCAGAATTGGGAGCTGAGATTCCATGTTAGCGGATTTGCTTACATAGCGAGGTTCATCGAAGATACGGCACGCCATACGCACGGGACTCTGTGGATCACACCGACCTGTTTGGTCGAACATTGTAACAACAGCTTCATTTACTAGTATGAACAGCACCATAGATTACGGTATGTACATACTGTAATACATAGTAGTACTTGGCCTTATCTTCAAAGGCGGTACAATATACTCTGAGTATGCATCGCCCCCGATGGCACGTTTCGTTGGTTACTGTACAGTATCAGCAAGGTTGCCACTATCGTTGGTGGGGATTTCTGGCTCCCCTCAAATGTAACTTCGCTTCCGTTACCCGGACACAAAGCAACTGTAAGATTGCTACGGTGTAAAGCATCCGCTGCGAACAAACAAAGGTATCAATATATTACCGTAGTACCAACAAGTCGCATCCTTACGGGGTTGGGCTGTGAGAAGGTATATAGTGTGTATTTGTTGCACAAGCCAAAGCCCCCTTTTCCGACGTCTCTCCTTGTTGACGACGCAGGCTGGCAGCGATCATAAATGGGGCAAACCTGTTGAATCAGAGACAATCCTCGTCTTTGAAACCTAAATCTTGTTATACGGAGCTCTGTCTCGTTCTTCGGGACGATGTCCGAATATCAGTATGAGCAGCAAGCAGTCATTTTTCAGCACCTCACAGCTGTGTCTATAAACGCGAGTCGTGGGGTAACGATATCGGAAGGGGGTTGTGGTCCTCTCTGGGTATGTCTGTCGCCTGCGAAACATAAGGCTCTATTCGCCCTCGGAGAAGGAAACTGAGACCAAACAGGATCCAGTGACGGCTAGGTTTAGTACCTGTGCTCTACCTTGGATTAATGCAATCTCGGCCATCATCGCTGCTCTTATACTTGTAATATATGTTCTTCGCCTACTCGTGCCTTTGCAAGCAAAATGGCCGAGACCATTTGTGGAGGAATATGAGGTACCGTACAAGCACATGGTGGCCAACGACAGGCCCCATGTTCAAACATCACTGATTTTCTTAATCCTATACTGCCTAGCTGGACTGGGACTCTCTGTGGCGCAGATATGGCATCCATGCTTTCGACTTTTGAATGTATTTCCGGCATTGTCCTGGGTATTCCTGACTGTCTACCGCACCCGACCTACTCTGACCGCATTCAATAGGCAGTGGCTACAGCTCTTGTTATGGTTCTTCGCCCCAGAACGACACCGAAGTCTGTTCTGATTTTATTGGTCTGCCTTTTCATGACCCGGGCGATCGTCGTGGCAGATACGCGACCAATGCCAAAGACGACATTGATACTGTCCGCCCTCGAACTGGTACTTAATCTGGGGGCCATACTTGTCATCCTGAATATGCCGATGAGGGATCCACGCCTGCCGGTGGATGATATCTCGCCTGCGTTCTCTCAACCCACTTTCGAGCTTCGCAGCCCCGAGGACAATATAACATTGTGGCAGTTCATGTCGATCTCGTGGATGACGCCGCTTATAGCAATTGGTTCCAAACGCCAGCTGCATGATGAAGATGTCTGGAAACTGGCATATGAGTTCCAACATAAACAGCTATACGAGAATTTCCGGCAGTTACGTGGCTCTGTGCTAGGCAGGCTTATAAAAGCCAATTGGATTGATTTGGTCATACTTGGGTCAATAGGTGTCATAGACACTGTCGCATGTAAGAACAGCAATTAAGAATCCCCATCAATCTACTTCAGGTCGCTAATGTGACCTCAGTTCTCTCCATACCGGTCTTCCTGCAGCGGCTCTTGGCCTCAATGGAGAATCCACTCGCTCCTGAGCGGGCGGCCATTGCATATGCGCTCTTGATCCTTGTGGCTAGCGTGATATCCTCCCAGGTGCAGGTTTCCGGTCTTTGGTATGGTAGGCGCACCTACGAACGTTCGCGTGGGGAGATGATTGCGATGTTATACGAGAAGACACTAGCACGCAAAATTGTAACTTCATCCAAAAGCTCTGCGCAAGAGAGCGAAGCGAATCCAATCAGCGAGTTAGAGACAGCACCCAAGAAAGGTATTCAGAGAGTTTGGGAACGGTGCTGGAATGGTGTTTGCATCGTGTTTCCCTTCTTACGAAGTACTAGTACAGGGACCCAGAAAACGAAGACCGAAGAGCCAGCATCTATGGGTAAGATCCTCAATCTCATGCGCAACGATGTATATGAAATCTCTCAACGCTTTTGGGAATTCCAAGGTCTGGTCGAGAAACCCCTGGGTCTGGTTCTATCAATTGTGCTCATATGGAGACTGATTGGATGGCCTTGCCTCATTGGGATTGTTACCGTGTTCATCGCTCAATCTCTCAATGCTTTGCTAGCAAAGGTTTTAATGAAATGGGAAGTAACTAAGCGTGCAGCAACTGATGCAAAGCTCAAAAAGGTTTCACAGTTCGTTGAGTCGATACGACACTTGCGATGGTACGGTTGGCAAGATGCATGGTGCACTGATATCATGGACGCTCGCCAGGAAGAGCTGCATTTGCAAATCATCTGTAGCATATGGAGGATACTTATCGAATTTACGAACATCTTTGCAAGTGGTATGTTCCCAGTTGCGGCTTTCTGGGCATACAGTGGTCTTGCAGGAATGCCATTAAGGATCGATATTGCATTCCCGGCTCTACAACTATTCAGAAAGCTGGAAGAAAGTTTGAAAGAAATACCGAGCTTGATTACTGTGATGCTTAATGCCCGAGTTGCAATGGGTCGTATCGAAAGCTTTATGGCCGAACCTGATATATCAGAGAATGAGACCTCTGACAATTCGACAAATCGCCAAGCGGGATCGGCCGGCCTGCTCAACAATAGCAACGGGAACAGAACCACTGACGACGAGTCACGCTCCATCACGAATGATGACGGCCGTATAGAGGCTGATCAGGCAGACAATGTGGTAGAAAAACTCGAATTAAAACATGCTTCATTCTCTTGGCCGGCAGGTCCGCCTGTATTGCATGATGTTACCATCTCATTCCCCCCTGGGTTAACGATTGTCTTTGGAGAAGTGGCAGCAGGCAAATCTGCCCTTTTACAAGCCTTGTTAGGAGAACTTGATCGCAATGCTGGAGAGCTTCATCGGCCCACTGGTATGGTTGGCTATTGTGCTCAGACACCTTGGCTTCAGAGCATGAGTATTCGAGAGAATATCCTCTTTGGAGCACCATACGACAATCAAAGGTACAAGGCGGTCATTGAAGCATGTGCCTTGGCAAATGATCTGGTGAATTTCAAACATGGTGATCTGTCAAATATAGGAGAAAATGGAATAGGACTGTCTGGAGGACAGAGAGCGCGAGTAGCCTTGGCTCGAGCCGTTTACTCACAAGCGGAGATTCTTCTCCTTGATGACCCAATCTCGGCGCTGGATCATCAAACTGCTGAGTTCATCATACAGAGATGCTTGGGCGGCAATCTCGTCAAGTCTCGAACTGTCGTTCTCGTGACCCATCGTGTTGAACTTTGTCGCCATATTGCAACACAAGCAGTTGAAGTCGATCACGGCAAAGCATACGTGGTAGATTTTGCCAAAGCGATTGCTATACACGGGCACGATGGTTCTTCTTCTGAAGAAGATGAAGAAGCTCAAGAGAGTGAAGAGCAAGACAAGACGGATGCAGCTGTCCCTGAGAAATTTATCGATGAAGAGCATCGAGCTTCAGGTGGCGTCCAAGCACGAGTTTACTGGGAATATATCAAAGCCGGTAAAATCAAATTCTGGTTTATTTTAGTAATACTCCTTGCCTCTTTCAGACTCGTATCTATTGGAGAGACATGGTTTCTCAAGCAATGGGGTGAGGCCTACGATACGTTAAAGATTGAGGTCAAATCACATGGCCCTTTCTCGGATCTTCCTCCACCTGAAGAGAACATAAATCCATGGCTTCTCGGCTTTACTCTTATTGCTATTGCAAAGGCTGTCACTTTCTTGATCGCTTCCGCTTTCATGCTAGTGATTGTCTACTCAGCAGGAAAGTCGATGTTCGAGAAAGTCATGGCCCGTGTTAGTCATGCTACCTTCCGCTTCTACGATACAACCCCTGTCGGCCGTCTGATGAACCGACTCACATCTGATATCACCACAATTGATGGTAACATTAGTGAAACATTCCAGACCGTCGCCGCTGGTGCCATATCATGGATATCTGGCCTCATCGTGATTGCATCCGTTACACCAGCGTTTTTGGTGTTTTCAATCATCGTAACGTTGGCATTCGCTTTTACGTTCCGTCGCTTTCTACCCTCATCACAAAGTCTACGGCGCCTGGAAATGGTTTCTCTCAGTCCCTTGATGTCGAATTTTGGGGCATTGGTTGAAGGACTCATGACTGTACGAGCTTTCCATGCTCAACATCGCTTTCAGGAACGGGTCATCGAAGTGGTTGACAACTTTCAGAAAATGGATCACTACTATTGGAGTCTTCAATCATGGTTTATGTATCGAATCAACCTAATAGCCGACTTTGCGATGCTCATCATCACCCTGATCGCCATTTACACCAATGTCTCTCCAGGTCTGACTGCTTTCGTTCTCATTGCCGCCCAATCGCTTGTTGGCGCAACATTTGGTCTTTGCCGTTCCTATGGTAAACTACAAATGGACTTCGTATCAGTTGAAAGAGTCTACGAAATGATGATTTTAGACCAAGAACCTCTTGGTTCTGTTGATCCACCAGCATGGTGGCCAACTTTGACTGGCGATATAATCTTCGATAAAGCTACTCTTCGTTACGCACCACATCTAGACCCCTCGCTCTCTGACCTCTCCTTCAGAATCAAAGCCGGATCTAACACAGCAATAGTTGGTCGTACCGGTTCTGGTAAATCGACACTCGCCATGGCCCTGTTAGGCACTGTTCTACCGGATTCCGGTCGCATATTAATCGATAACATCGACATAGCATCTGTAGAGAAACAAGCTCTACGTCATCGAGTCACATTCGTCGCACAAGACCCAGTATTGTTTCCTGGCTCAATGCGTCAGAATCTCGATCCCCTCGATGAATATACCGACGAAGAATGCGAAGCCGTACTGAAAAAGATTGCTGGGAAACATGGATGGACATTAACTACCGAAGTCGACGCCGGAGGCAAGAATCTAAGTCAAGGTCAACGACAATTAATTGGCCTAGCCAGAACGCTGTTACGAAGAAGTCCCATTGTGATTCTTGACGAAGTCAGCTTTCTCCCCCCTCCCCGCCCCTTTCCGCCAACTCTTAAACTAATCTCTCTATCACAGGCAACCGCATCAATAGACCTCGCCACCTCTCTCGCAATCCAGGAAGTCCTTCATTCCGAAATGCGAGAAAGTACCATCATCACCATCGCTCATCGACTCGAAGCGGTCAAGTACGCAGATTACTGTATCGAGTTGGGAAAAGGAAAGTTGTTAAGGATGGGGACTAGGGATGAGATTTTGGGGAATGTTGGATGACGAAAAATAGGGGTAAAGACTTCTCAGAGATATTTTTGATTTAGGTACAAAAGTAGATTGGGGGATGCATGTTCATGTATCAACGTATCGAATCAATCCACACGAAACTACGACATTTTTGATTGGAAGGGAAAAAAAAGGGGGGGGGTTGAAGGAAGGAGGAGAGTGAATATTGTCTCGGAGTTTTCAATCCTAATCAGGTTCTTTAGAAGAATGATTCATAAAATCCAAGTTCAAGAGATGGAATCTATAGTTATTCCAAAAACAAGTCAGATTGTTTGAAACCCAAGGAAGGATACTGTAGGATAGTGCAAACCCTGCTTCCT
>LCWF01000112.1:0-25072 GCA_001006345.1 Phaeomoniella chlamydospora | reverse complement strand
ATATTATATATAATATTATAAAGTAATACGATATTATTACCGACTATTTTTAGTGTGGAAAGTGTATTAAATCTAGGGTGTGCCAAATCTAGGTAGGTTGACTTACATAATAAGACAAATCTTTGTAGATCCCCGCAGCCAAGACACGACTGTACCGTAGTAGCCGTGCTGTTCCGTACCGAAGAATTAATTAATTATGTATATCTATCTGTACGGCCGGATTCGTTTCGCGGAAGCAAGGTTTTTTTTCTCTCTTAATTTTTTTCTTTTCGTTTGTTGTAGTTATGGTATATTAAGCGTTCTCGATTTCTTTCTTACTACAGTATTATGTCTTTGTTGTATGGACCAATTTTACAATCCGCGAAAATTATAGGAAAGTCTTATACTTAACTTTCTTAAGTAATCCCGTTGGCGATCGAGTCGATGGTCCAATGCTCCAGCCCTGAAATAATTCGAGGACGACGAGGCTGTCCCAACCAGATTAATGATTAATTAGCTGTGCAGATTTATACCCCAAATAGAAAATAAAAAATAAGTACTACGTTGGTTAACTTACTATAGTTAGCTAATTATGTGCTATGTATTACAGTATATCAGAGTTGAAACTAACCTCGTTTTCTGTATCCATATTTCAGAAGGTATTACGGAAGTCACTGCAAGCAAGCAAGCAGGTAGGTGGATAATTAAGGACTCGTCCCTTGATACGTAGTACAATAACTATACCTGTATGTCATGTGGAACATGGTTATTTAACAAGTCACGAGGCCTACGGATACCGGTCGTGGCTGAATTTGACTCGACTGCAATAAGGCTGGAGGTGTTGATGCGGATGGATTTCGCTTCACGTGTGCTGTTCAAGCTGCTCGTGGCGTGGATGCGTATTGCTGCAGGTGTGCTCGCAAGCAAGCGAGAGAATGTTGGGTCTTGGACTGCATTGTGGGAGGTACGATTGATATAGTGGGAGTATCATTGTATTTATGCCTATCAACTTCTTTATCGTCTTCGCGAGTTTTTACAAGGTGTTCAAGCTAGTTGATGTTGGCTGTCTCTGTGCTAGGGTCTCTCGAAATAGCTCTCGTTTCCCGCTGTGCAGCTGCGGTGGTGTGATGAGAATGTTCGGGGCCTTGAGACCGGTGAGGCTGGTGACAGGAGATCTGAATCCCGCTATGGTATCTAGACATCGGTCACTCCCGCTCATGGGTGGGTAAAACGCCATCATCAGGTCGCTCGTGACTGTCCGATTCCCAGTATCTACTTATGCATGGATCGGTGTCTCCAGCAGCTTCTTCAATATTCCAACGCATCTTCAAACAGCCCTCTCAGCTGCGCCCTCTCCTCTTCGATCTCCTTGCTCAGACTCGGCGCCAACATCAGAACCCTCTGCTGCGGCAGCGTTCCGTCGACAAGCTGATCCAGATCTTGCCTCGAGAATCCCAAGCTCTTTAGCCCGCGTGGTTGATCGCCGAGTTTGACGAGGAATTCGGCCAGAGCTTCGGACAAGACTTCGCCGGCGCTGGAGGCTTTGACGTTGGAGATGTCGACACCAAAGGCTTCGGCGGCCTGTAGGTGGCGGGTGGGGTTCGAAGGGCTGGTGAATTTGAAGACGGACGGAGCAGTGACGGCGACGGAGACACCGTGGGGGATGATAGAAGAGGAAGGGACGGAGTAGCCGGGGTGCTTGTATCCGGACGGGTTTTGGGAGGAGATGGGGTAGCTCATGCCGTGGCAGAGGTGGACGCCGGCGTTGCCGAAACCGACGCCGGCGAGCGTAGCGGCGAGGAGCATTTCGGATTGCGCTTCAAAATCAGAGGGGTCGCACACGGCGCGGGGGAGGTATTTCACCGTGGCACGCAAGGCGTTGAGGGAAAAGATGTCGGAGATGGGGTTTGCGCCTTGGTATGCGGGACGTTTGATCGGGTTGTCGGGACGAGGTGTGCGTTCGTTGTAGGGGATCGCGGTCCAGGATTCCAGAGAGTGGCAGAGCACGTCAAGACCGGAGGAGGCGTGGACGGCGGAGGGCATGGTGCGGGTGTTGAGAGGGTCGCAGATTCCGAGCGTGGGTTTGAGGTTGCGGTGCGCGATCCCAGTCTTGGCCTTTTTCGATACCAGGTCGAAGATCGCAGTGCCTGTGGTTTCGGAGCCGGTGCCGGCGGTCGTGGGTACGGCGATGAGGGGTTTTAGTTTGCGGGCAATGGGTAGACCTTTTCCGAGGGGCGCGTTGACAAAGTCGAGGAAATCGGCGTCTGGGTATTCGGTGTAGAGGTTCATAAGCTTGGCCGTATCGATGACGGAGCCACCGCCCACGGCGAGAAAGGCATCGACTCCTGCGGGTTTTGCAAAGTCGATCGCCTCCTTGACGCTGGATTTGTGGTTAGCATAAGGCCATGTGTTGTAAGCCTGGAGAGTGTGTGTAAGAGGATGGAGACGTACGAATAATCCTTGGGTTCCACCATGACCCGATCGTAGACCGTGTAAGCCACCCCTTCCCTGTCCAATCCCTCAATCACCTGCTTCATGGCATCCAATTTCGCCACCGTCGAATCCGTCACCACACAGACCCTTTTGGCTCCCAGGTTCTTAAAATCCATCCCTACCTCTTTCGTACAACCGGGACCAAATCTGATGCTCGACGCTGCCATTTCAAACGCATATTCCTTTTCCCGTGAATGGTCGAGGGGCGTGGCCAGCCCTCTCCGTGCCTCTTTGAGGCTCGACGGCGATGTCTGATGAAACCCGGGATTTCCATGACAGGGACAGTTCGGTGGGTGGCCGTACTGGATGGTACGGAGGAGGTTCGTGGCCCGTTTGGCGGCGGAGGGAAGGACACGGACGGCGGGGTTACCCATGTTGAGGTTGAGCAGAGAGATGGTCTAGGATGAGAGGAGGAGACGGTGGTTTTCCAACAACGCACACTCCGGAGATTTCAGGATCAGGATCAGAGACCTTGGATGGAAAGAGAAAGAAGGCATCTTGGGTTGGTCCTGCACCGTGGAGGCCATGAGATGAGATCGGGCAACTCCAAATCCCAACCCAATGCCGAATCGCGGGGAATGCGCCGAGGTGATCTTCGGCAGAGGCTCTGAATGGCTACGAGGGGGAAAAGTCGATAATTAATCACAAATCTCCAATCGATCCACATCGGATTTTAGGTTCTCTTGATATCGGACATTAGATAACGTAACCTTCTGCCATCTATTTTGACAGCTATTTACACCCGATGTTGCGACAGCATGTCTCGATTGTAGTAGTATTTGGAGGAGGATGAATTTGGGATAATGATGTCAGCGGTAATCTACACTTCTCTATACTCGGCAAACAATAAAGGAAAACATTCCGCTTCGATTCCATCGTAACACATGGACCGTCGGATTGTATCAGACAAGTGGTTTCCTTGAATCGTCGTCTTCGGGCCTACATCTGCAGGGGAAGTGCGGTGAGCAAGTACGCGTGGCTGTCTTGAGCAATCTCATTTGTAAGGTAAAATTATCTACATGCACAGTTTATCCAACGCCGTCGTGTCCCGGGGTATTTTTCTATCTTGGTCTTTGGACCGGTCTCGTCCCTTCCATCATTCCACCTGTCGCTTCCACTTCCACTTGCACTGCTTCTCCGTGAACCTCATTGTGCGATTTTTCTTCCGTCGAGGATGATGCCACAGCTACCGGATTAACCAACGGTACTTCCGTCCTTCTCGCTTTCTTTGCCGTTGACGTCGAAGAAGATTTTGTGGTACTCGTAGAGGCCTTTGTCGTGCTCGTGCTAGAGGACTTTGTGGTCGACGAAGCTTTTGTGGTTGTAGATGTTTTTAGGGTTGTAGATGATGATTTTGATGTTGTGGATGTTTTAGTACTTGAGCTGGATTTCGTGGTTGAAGTGCTTTTTGAAGTTGTGGAGGTCTTGGATGTTGTGGTGGAGCTTTTCGAAGTTGTGGAGGTTTTGGATGTTGTGGTGGAGCTTTTCGAAGTTGTAGTGGACGTCTTTGATGTCGTAGTGGTGGGTTTAGTGGAGGTGGTGGACGAGGAGGATTTTGATGTGGTAGTCGTGGTGCTAGCTTTACTCGTGGTTGAAGTCGAGCTCTTGGAAGTTGTGCTCGTCGTGGAAGTCTTCGAAGTTGTTGTCGAAGTAGACGACGACTTAGATGTCGTCGATGTGGACGAAGTTGACGTTTTGGTAGAAGTCAGCGAGGAGGTGGAAGTAGAAGAAGTCGATGTTTTTGAAGTCGAAGGAGTAGAAGTCGTGCTGGTCGTTGTTGAACTTTTGGTCGTAGTGGTCGTAGTGCTGCTCGACGTTGTCGAAGTTTTTGTCGTTGAAGTTGTGCTGCTTGTCGTACTGCTGGCCACGGCCTTTTGTTGATAGACTTTGATCGAGTTGAACGACCAGTACCTGATTTCGAAATCCAAGTCAGTTTCCGTTGATCTCAAATGCTCAACTCAATCGCTCTCCTAAAAGGGAGCTGGACCGGAAAACGAGAGGCAAAAGGTCCACGAGGGCAGCATCTTACACGTTCTGAAAGGCCGACGGATACCCTGCGACGTATTCCGCACACGTGCTCACGCCGGTGCTCGCCGAGCACCCCTGGCTCCAAACATTCCCCGCCCAGTCGCCACAAAATGTCAGGTCGATGACCAGTTGATGCTCTGCAAAATTCTTGTCGATGTTGCAAGCCGTCGAATCTGTGCTTCCGAAATTCGCCATCGGCGTCCCCCATCCGCTGGGAGCCGGGTTTGCCGCACCGCTCGAGATGTCGGACGGTATGGATCCACGGGGAAAGAACCAGACTTTGATTGCACTAGAAGTCCATTCCATGGCATATACCCCTCCGCCATTGGAATTAAAGGTACTTCCAAAAGATGTCGTGTCCGCGGAGAGAACTTGGCAGCCGGCGGAATTGGCGCCCGTGTTGAGGTCGTAGGTGCAGTTGGTCGCGAGGATGGACCCGGTCTCGGAGATGCCGGTGCCAGGGAGATTGCAGGTGTAACCTGTGTGCAGGGCCGATTGATCCTGGATTGCGAGGTTGACCTGTTCGAGGATATCAATCTCACCGCCGTATGGCCAATTGGGCCCATAGGACCATCTGTAACGAATCAGTTAGCACGGATTCGAGGGGCGCTCGAGGGGACGAAAGGCTTACAGAGCCGGCCAAATACCGCAGACTCCACCGGGCATGTGGGCGATGTCTGCGATAAAGAGACCGTGGGTAAAGGTCTGGGTGCTTTGCAGTCTGACGCTGGGTCTTCCCACACCGTTGATATTGTAGTATTCCGCGGAGGCATTGTATTTGTGGGTATAATCGGTGCCGATGTAGACCGCCGAACCGTCGGCGGCGTTGATGAGACCGCTGGATTGAGCTGTGGTCTTGTTGACATAACTGGCCGTGTTAGATCGCGGGCAGCCAAGAGCGGGAGAATGGCTTACGTGACGAAACCGTGTGTCGGGTCTGCGTCCTGTTGTATCGTGAGCAAAACGTGTCAAGAAAGAGGATTCGGACTTGCATACATCCCAGAATTCAAAGCCGTTAAAGAACGTGGACCCGGAGTAGCTCGTCTGCAGCGAATAGACGCTCGAGGTGGTGGTGGTCGCACCTTGAACGGTAGCCACGAGGCCGGAAAACAGGAGACTGGTGAGCAAGCATCCCGTGGGGGAAATATAACGACTCATTTTTAAAACCTGAAAAACGAGAACCGCAAAGCAGGAAAATGAGGACTAGACCACCCGACGTGAAAAACCCACGGTTCGGAAAGCAACACAAGGAGCGACAAAAAGGAAACACAAGGAGATAAATATGAAATCAGCCCAAGGTCCAGAGCTCGGCCATTGCTCTGTTCGACGAGGTCCGGCTGGGCCAAGGGATGGATATCCAGACCAGCTGGCCGGCCGTCTTGTCGACAATCTCCCAGAGATGCCGCGATGCGAATAGCGCGCATTCAGTGCGGCGCGAGCACATCTTTCCTCGCGTGATGTGCCAGAGGTACGGGGCATCCCGTGCAGACAAGAGCAGACAAACTTTGCTGGTCTGGTTAGCCGATGCAGGAACAGCAGAGGTCTAGTGCACGTGGTTGAACAAGGTGCAAAGTAGACAATAGCGCGGTGAACGAATGAAAAGCGAGCCCCGAGGTCTAGATTTCACGTTGGGGCCGAAGCTTGTCTCCAATTGGTATGACAGGGCCGCGTAGATTGGGCGTGGTAAACCCTAGTTTCGACGCATCGTCAATGATTCTTAAGGGTTTCTTAAGAGTTAGGAAATTTTGCTAATGAATTTGTCTTTGACACACTCGTCTAAAAGGAAGGTCAAAACGGTGGGTGGAAAATGAGATGGATGAAAAGAGATCGACATGATCGACCCAGAACCAGATCGGTGGGTTTTGAATCTGGCATGAAATCTCGATTCAGCCAGCCCCGAATCCAGAAAGGGAAGAAATATCTTGGCAGAAATTGGGCCGGAACCTTTTGGGGAATGCTGCCTCGGAGTCCAACTTTTTCCATCTCCGTGGTGACGTACCCGTAGGGTACCTACATAGGTGTGCAAGTTTCCTGTAACGAAGAACTCAATTCGTTGTGTATCATGCCATATGAATATCATATTGTTGTATATTTATATTGATATGGCTAGGTCCCTGTGTATGGTGGTAGGTCATGTAGACAAGCAGGTAGGTATACATATCCTGTGCAGGTCTACTTGACAGGATGTTGGCATGTGAGATATATTACTCTACATACAACATCCATGGATGTGCCAGATTTGGGAGAGGGATGGAGATCGAAGAGTTTGTGTAGATAGGCGGACAGTATAGATAGTCATGGCGATTCATCTCTGACGTATTTTACATATTGACTTGAAGATACAATGATTGAGAAGAATAGTACGATATAATGCTTGATGTATCTTTTGGCTATATATATCTAGGGTATCTCGATATGATTACAGCACAATAAATATGTTATTCATCTTGAGGATTGTGGTCGTCGTAACGGTAGATCACATCTGAAATTTCCTCACAAGTTGTCTTGGCTCTCTGACAGCGGTCTTTAATCTCAAGATCTTTTGTTCCTTATTGAACTCATGTGGTGGTCTTCCTATACCTTGTTCAATCCTCCGGCCATCCTTTTGCCCTTCTCCTTCTTGCGCTATACACTTCTTTATGATATTCTCATATCCCTCATCACCCCCAACAGCTAGACTAGTTGCTGTCTCTTTGCCTTCAACTTCCGTGACTTTCTTCATGATCCAATCGAATTGTTCCGGTGATAAGCCTCTGTTCTTGTACCGGGAAATACCAGCATGGTACAATGCACGGGTGATAGCTGGAGTAATGGGTGCACCATGGCGATGGAGAAAGAGGTAACACCATCGAACCTTTCGGTAGGCTTGACGAGGAGTGAGAGTTGGAGTGATAGCGAAAGATGAAGCGATCATTTCGATCACAAGTAGGGACTCAAGAGGAAGTGGAAAGGCTGAAAGATTATGGTTACTAGACTTGGCGACCTTTGGATTAGCGGAAAATGTGAGAGCAATTTTAAAAGGTTGATTGTGACGAAGGAGGCGGATGAATAACTTGGGGGCGGACTCGTCATGTAAGATTAGATTGCAGGCGTAGCGGACGAATTGAGTAAGATTTGAATTGATCCGTTCAGAGATGCGAGAAATGTTATCAGTGAGATATGCGGACGACGAGCGGTAGATAGTATCGTGTTGGAAAGCATACAGAGAGTCGGAGAGAAGGGCTGAGAGACTGGATGAAAGTCGAGAGGGAGCAAGTGATGCTCGTATAACAGAGACGTTCGAATTAGCAATCGGAGCCATATTAATCAACGTCGAGAGCAGCTGAGGAACCCTCAAGGGGAGCGAGTTTGCTGTTGAAATCAGCGATTCGAGATAGTCATCATCAGGAGTTAGGTTCTGGAAATCGAAGAAAAGGTTTCGGAGCAGTGTTTGATGTACATCGGATGTTTGAAAGCGAAGTGTCTTGGTTGACAGGATCGAGATTATCCACAATCGGATGAAAATTGATTGTTTCTCGGTTAAGGTTGTCGAGTTCATGTCTCGTGAATATGAAATTGAATCTATCCAAAGTCTACTGTCCAGGACAGCAGTCTTTGGAGACATGCGTTTTAGGAGCGTGCTCCAAACGGTCAGTTGTTGCTGTTTGCTTGCATCTTTGGTTCCAGGAGCACAGATAACCTCACTTGTGCGAGTAACTAGAGCCACGAATGCATTAGGAGGCAGGCTTTCCAAGAAAGAGGCCATATTATCGATGTCCCTGTTGTGCTCCTTGACTTTGGTCCGACTGCACGCACGGTCGATCCATTTCTGAAGAGCCTGTGATATGTTATCGAGAACCACATGAGGAACTTCATCTAGAAGAAGTTTCGAAACACTGGCAACTTCGGTAAGAAGTGGTACATCCCTCAACAGAAGTGATATATCGTGATAGATCCTAGAATCGATTTCGTCCAAATTTAGGTTAGGTGACATCGTTACGGCAGCAACGAGATGTCCGTAGTGTCGGGCGATACGAATATTGCGAGCTGACTGTGATATATCTTCGTCTTCTCCAAACCGAACCATGGGCAAATGATGGAACAATGCTTCAAGCTCTTTCCTGCGCACTCTGCCCAGAGCCACCTCTGATCTGATCATTCTCAAGAGGTCCGGATATCTTGAGTCATGATGTTTGCATATGTGCTGTATTATTTGAAGCCGCGATTCCAGTTCCTGACAGTCCAGTAACTGATCTGTCAACAATTGCTCGAGATGCTCAGTTTTCCACTTGGCATCAAGGAGATGCTGGATTGCTAAAGCATATCGCTCGGGTTGTGGTCGTGCCCTTAGCAGATTCCGGATATCCGCCATACTTTTTGTCGCCGACAGCGCAGCCGAGAATTCAGTGTCCGAGTCAAGATCCTCAAGCCCAATGCCTGATCCTGTTTCCTCGACTTCCACCTCTAACCTCTCAACAAGGTCCTCGGCCGGACTAAAATCCATGAGCCACGATGGGAGGGGAATATCCTCACTTCTTGCTGACTGGCTAGGTATCCGTGGCCCTTCTTCATTAGACACAAGTCTTCCGGGTACTTGTCCAGTCTGCTCTGAATGTGCTGTATTCCACCATGGCTGCTGTTTACCAGGTCCAAACAAAGCTCCAACGTCGATTGGTGTGCTTGAGTCTGCGGAATATGCCAAGTTTGTGTTCTTCCTTCTCGTAGCTCTTCGACGAGCTTCCAAAGGCCCGGGTGCGCAGCTCCCTCGTCGTACCTGAATGATTATGAATCGGTGGAAAGCCTCGCTCAAAATTTCATCTGATATCCAGATAGAGCTTGTACAGGGAGCTGAACGTTTCTTCTTCAGCATGCGACTGCACGCCTGGAAGCTGAAGGACATATCATATGTGCTGGCGTGTTCGAGTCAATGTGAACTGTAAACTGTGAACTGTAATTTGTAATCTGTAAACTGTGAATTTGATTTGGGTCAATTGACTCCAGGCTGGAGGCTGGGGTTGCGCACCGCGGAGCTCAAATGAATCCGCGATGATTGGCTTGGCGGGAGTTGGATCATTAGGGGTGGCACATTCTACCACTAATGCAGTTCACTATCAAATGAAACACGTCAGCTGGATGAGGAGCCAGAGCTGGAATTCTGCAGTCTCAGTGGACTTCAGTGTAGTTTCAAGAGAGGAATATTTGGTACTCGAGACATGAGCTGTCTTTGAATTATTATTTGCGATTTTCTGGGGGTATCAAATGCTATAAAATCTTCCCGTAGACCTTCCCATCTGATGCATCAATGCTAGGGAGTGGTACCGCTGGCAAATAAATGAGATCGCAATCAAGAGCACTAACATGGGAATAATAGGACAGCGGCTAGTCAAACCGGATCACAATGACACGTGGACGAGAAAGTAGGGCAATAACACTAAACACAGCTTTTTCCGGCACATTTCGCCAATCATTAGTCCATCAGCCCAAAAAAGGCCTTTGCGAGCATTATTTGAAGAAACCCAACGCTATCAGCCTGCATGGTGGATTTATTTTAGTCAAGAGTGATGACTTCTCTGGTTTCGCTCTGTTGGGACCGCTTTGTGGAATTTGCTGGTGGTCCTTTCCTGATTGTACTGCTATTTCCGGCACCACTGGTAGACTTCGGTTCCTTGCCTTGAGAGAGTCTATTTGCACCCTTGGAGCCGAGTTTCGTTTCATGATTACCATTTTGTTGCTTGATGCTATCTTTCTGTTCGCTGTTTGTTGTTGGTGCAGAGATCGAGGCTCTATCAGTGACTGCAATAATCTTTTCGAATAATAGTTTGATCGCATTGCTGTCCATCACTTGGACAATAGCCCCTTGATCCATTCTTATCCATGGATCTTGTGCATTTTTCGAAGCGCCTGCATCTTGTACCTTGAACACAGTCTCCAGTACTTCACTTCTGAGCCTTATGGACGATTCACTGCCATTGGACTGGTTATGAGATTTATGACCAGGCTTTGCGAGTCTTATGATCCAAAGATCTTTGTTCTTTCGATGATGATGTGCTATGCTGATATCCAAAGCTGGACAGGGAGCAACGAAGTGCAATGTGTATTGTGTTGGGGATGTTGTTAAGACGTGGAAGCGAGATTTGACGGTTGGTGACGACATTGACTCAGACATTGACCTTGTTTGAATCTCAGAGAGGATAGATAGGAGCGGAAATGTCACTCCAAGAATACGGAGGACGGCCGAGAGATTGGTTGCCGAGGCCCGCTGACTATTGGAGAGAATGTTATGGAGGTGATGCTTGATACGCTCATGAGGATTGCCTGGATTGAGGGTAAGCACCAGCGTGGAGGATCTTGGACCAACTACTTCAGTTGGGAACTTCAATAGTAGCCTGGCATGGGGGTTTTGATGATAAACAATGGCTAAACATGAGAGAGATATGTGTACGACAAGGATGTTGCGTTGCGTAGCAAGTATCGTAGAGTACGTGACCAGGCGGTTGAGGCGTCGGAGATCGTCTACAAGCTTCCCAGTAAGAGATTCTGTGACAGGCAATACATACTCGAGGACGAAGACTCCATCTTTGAAGCTAGAGCGCAAGCTTGAGGCGCCATTACTTGACAGCAGCTGTCGAGCTTCGGTCGGCATTGCGCATTTGACATGGGCTTGGAATTGTATCTTTCCAGTTGTTTGATCGTACCCAGAAGTTTTCACCAAGATTTGGTTCGCTAGAGAGCCTGCTGGCATGCTCTGCTTTTCATGAGTTCCTGGTTGGACGAAGGAGGATGGTACTTCGAAATGCATCTCGACTGGTTGCACATGGCCAACAAACTTCCGTGGCAGTTCTGCGGTACACGTGATCCCAAAGCCCTGCTGTGCGGCCCTGTTGACCTTTAACGCAATAATTCCCGAGACGTATTCCTGGAGTGCTGTAAAATACGAATATGACAGCGTCGCGACGTAGTGAATTGGCTGTGTGTCGAGAGGCTCTACTTTTGGTGCTCCAGACAAGTCTACGAGCCACCACTGATCCCCTGCCATACTGTGGGTCACCGCCAGTATCCATCGGGCTCCCCATCCAGGCAATTTGAAGAAGCTTTGCTTCAGAGTGCTTTTTGGAAACATCTGTCGGAGGTCCGTTTGCGATGGCTTGAACGAAGTCAAATGCTCCCAACCAGCGCTTGAAGCTATTGTTGCCAGATCCTGGTCTGCAATCAAACATCTTAACAATGCAAGACGAGCCGCTGCGTCACCAATTTGGTCTCTGGATCTATTCAATGTCAACTCTTCCCGCATTAGTCTTTGGGAAGTAGGTTGGAACAGCAGGTTTCCGCTAATAGGTTCCATCTTCACCGTCAAAGTGCGAGTCCGCGTAACCTGCAATGCCAAATAACACTCGTCTGTGTCGCGTGATGATGATGAAACCTCTAACGACAATTCGCCATTCGCATAGATTGGATATGCAATTAGCTGGTCGTAGATCGAATCGAGGCAAAGGCTGGTGTGCAAAGCGGTGATACTCCGAAGAGTACGCTCCAATGACAACACATCCATATCGAAGAGGATCGCCGAAGTCTTCTCTTCAACGTTTTCGCGCTTCCATTTCAGATCAAGATAACATATACCAGGCCCCAGACTGCGTGATGAAGAATCTTTCCTGCGTCCACTCTTGATACCAATTTCAATCCAACTTTTCCCGGCTGCCCTGTTGGGCCAGTACTGCACTACCAGCGTGCGATGTATCATTTCCACCCTCAATTGTTCGGACCACTGGCTGCGGCTCATCTCTAGCGCTTGCTTGAAAAGTATATTGAGCTTATATGAAAGCGTCAAATCGTGAAAGAAGTCATAACAACCCTGTAATCCATCCCGTTTTAAAACATCGTTAATTCTAGCTTGCGTCTCCTCGAACAAGCGGCCTTCTGGTATATTGGAACATGGTGCAAACAAAAATCGAAAAGCGACAAAGTAGAATTGGCTATTGGGGTCTTCGTCTGCGACAGAAAGATCCAAGCTGAACTCGGACGGGACAGTGAATGTGACCCGGCCATCATGTATGTCATAAATTTGGAATGCCAGTGGTATGTCATCATCCAAAGCCAGTCGTGAACATATGATGCTGTTGATATGTCGCAGAGTTTTGAGTGTCTTCTCGGGCGATAGGGGCTTTGGCTCCGTATATCCAAGATCAGGAAACGACAACGATCTTCCGGTAGCAAGCACCTCAATTGCCGTCTTCAAATCAGGATTTGGAATTTGAGCAAAAACCAAATCTCGTCTCATGAAACCCATAAGATCACACGCATTATCATAGTAGAAAAGCTGTTCTCTTAGCCAGTTCGACATATCGATAGCTTTGTGCATTTCAGGCATAGTCCGACTCCAGCCTGATAGCACCATCAACTTAATGAAGAATGCTCTCTGGTCGTGCGCCCATTTCAGAATCCTTTCTTTCTTTTGGAGATTCGCTTCTGACATATCTCCCCACGGCATTCCTGGCTGAGGTATAACTCGTCCACCAACGCCATTTGGCTGAGACGAGACAGTGCTGACCGGTAAATCCGCTAGTTCGTTGACCAGTTCCGATAGGCCGTTCCAACACTCCTGCGCTTGTCGACTGATCAATGAGCCGAGTGGTACCATTGTCTCGGTGATATGTCGAACTTCAGGGGGGAGATCAGATGTGTACTCCGCCGTTTTGATATTCCCATTCTGAAGTTGACGATCTTGTACGCCATTTGTTGTCTGTCCGTTGACTCTGCCATTCACGCCGTTGCTGCCCTTCGAAACAGGAGTGTTGGGCATCCCCATATCGGACAAATTGCCTCCTTCAACCGCCTGATCATATTGCAGTCTTTCGTGCTGTTTTATTCCATTCATACTGCTCACGCCTTTAAGAACAGACGCTTCGCGACCAGCGCTTCTGGTTTCCGAGACGACTTCCCCATCCACCTCAGTGCCGCCTCCGGCCGCCTCCTTGCCCTGAACCGTTGATAAATCTTGCGCTCGCTCTATGGTTGCAATGTTGCATGTGATAAGGGTAGCGAGATGATCGTTGATGCGACTTGTAACAGTTCGTTGTGGAGAGCGCCGCGGTCGTCAATGTGTTGAGTCACCCTGCGGAAGATATGCGAAACGGATGGCAAGTAACTATGAGGTTCAGTTGGGGTGGGTGAAATAAGATGTTGTAAGGTCAGCCTTTCCGTCGCGATTTTTTGTCGACCAAGCGAGACCTTCCGTGCGATCGGCCAGACGATATAACGTATGTCTCAAGGGATCGAAGCATACGCCGAAAGTGCGCGATATGTTTGCGTGCGTGCGTGGTGAGTATAGAGTCAGGAATGTTGGTGGATGGATTAGACAATGATCCTGTAGGAAAGTGAACTCTTCTAATCGGTTGCATCACAAAGCGGAAGGAAGAGCAGCCTCAAAAGGACGATCGCCGAGGACAGTGCTGAATCAAAAACACTGTAAGGTTACAGTACGATACCGTAAAAATACAAGAATTTCGGGAAGTTCCGCGCCAAGAATAATTACAAACAGTATCGGTATTTCATGAAATTGACTGAAACGTTCTTATCGCTGAGTACAGAGTACAGAGTAATTACCAAGGGAATCGATAACCACTCTGTAGTTGTAGTATTTGCTAATTACATATTATGCCTCCTAGTCATGCATCGTGGTGCGAAGCAGACGATTCTGTACACGACACGCGGCACCGACCAAGACCTCTCAGGTCGTAGAATACAGCCCTCCTATCCATGTCCTTATGCGATGTGCACGCTCAAACGAAAGCTGGGAAATCACCTTGCAAAATACCGAGATTCCAGGCACAGGTTTGTTCAAGAGAGATATCAGACGTGCCCCGGCAACAAACGGTACAGTTTCTTGCTACAGTATCATAGATGATGGATATTGTATTACCGGGAAAGCCAAAGGATGCTTGTGATACCCTACGTACTGTATGAGATAGTCCGTAGGACCTTTTCCGAGATAGACATGGGGTTCAGCTCGACACTCCTCTGCAGTTGTGTTGTCAGGTGCCACTTTCTTGAATTCTTATGAAGCCAAGGGAGGCGGTTTCAATGGAGAATCTGAACATGGCCCTTTCAACCCTGGCAGACACTACCTAGACTGTACTCTGATGCCTCAGTCGTCAGATGAGTCTTGCCCTTCCGGAGCTGACGTCCACCTGCCTGCATTGGTCTCTTTGAAGCTATTAATACAGAACTTTACTTTAATCAAAAGCCGTCCACAGCAACCCGCCTAAAAAGAGGCTAGACTTGACAATCAGCAAAACAGTAGTCGATTGTCCTTTCTATCGGGTCACATTTGCATATCCCCTTTCGAAGCGTTTTCTCTTTCTCCTTCGTTCTCAATAGCGGCAGCCTTACCTTGCATGGCCATACGGCAGGCCCCAATACGACCAGCCAATTATGAATCGTCCAGCAAGCCGTGGCTTTTAGGCGGTGGAGAGCCTCTCCGAGAACGTGCCCGTCTGACATCAGGTGCCTGTTTACGGAAATGGTACAGTACCTCACGTTCCTTCATCTGACCTAACCTTCCCTAGAGCCCGCAATAAATGCCATAATTAAACATCTTTCTTTGCCTCAAATCGTCTGCCGGAACTGATGTATCCTAGGTTCCTCGAAATGAACCATCGCACGTCCCTCCCGCACAACCAAAGCGTCCTGTAGCACGTCGCGAACTTT
This sequence comes from Phaeomoniella chlamydospora, assembly GCA_001006345.1. Lineage (NCBI taxonomy): Eukaryota > Fungi > Ascomycota > Eurotiomycetes > Phaeomoniellales > Phaeomoniellaceae > Phaeomoniella > Phaeomoniella chlamydospora. The sequence continues at coordinate 9,886 of LCWF01000112.1, read as the reverse complement.
CCAAAGCCTCATTCGTCTCTCCGTCACCTTCCTTTCTCGCGGATGACGAAGGCTCTACCTCCGATCCCCCGAGCACAGACATGGAGAATGGAGGAAATCACTGGGAAGGCGGCGCGGCGCGGCACGACGACGAAGATACCCGTCCGACGAGCAAAAAGGAGCTAACAGGGTGGTATAGTTATGGGTGGGCTGCAGAAGTCTTCGCCATTTGCGGGATGGGGAGCTTTTTGCCGATTACTCTGGAGCAGCTCGCGAGAGACAATGGCGTCTTATTGTCTGATAAACGGACACCATGCAAAGCAAGCTGGCGGCCGGATGCCACGGACCCTCTGCAGCAACGGATGCGCCCTCGGCCACCTCCTGAGGCTGCTGCGTGTGTTGTATACATTCTCGGCGCAGAAATCAACACTGCTAGCTTTGCTATGTATACCTTCTCTATCAGCGTCGCTGTACAAGCCCTCCTCATCATCTCCATGTCTGGAGCGGCGGATCATGGCCGGTTTCGCAAGACATTTCTCTTGGTATTCGCCTTCTTGGGCGCAATTGCAACTATGCTATTCCTACCTATAACGTCGGAGGTTTTTTTGGTCGGCGCACTGCTTGCAATCATCTCCAATACATGCTTTGGGGCATCGTTTGTCCTCTTGAACAGCTATCTCCCCGTTCTGGTCCGTTACCATCCCACTGTGCAAATGGAGAAATGGCGTGCAGCGCGCCGGCATTCCATGGCTGAAGGCGAAACGGATAATGGCCGAAGACCAGCGGAGGACAGCCTTGAGAATACTGCTCACGAAGCTACATCTCTGCTTTTGCCTGATGACGGTTTGGATGAGACAATGCCCATGGATCCGTCACCAGCCGCGAACTCTCCGGAATTGAAACTGTCGACAAAAATCAGTGCTTACGGGATTGGGATCGGTTATGTTGCAGGCGTCCTGCTTCAAACGCTCGCGATCCTCGTTGTCGTTACAACTGGGTCTACAACATTTTCTCTCCGACTTGTGTTATTCCTCATCGGTTTGTGGTGGTTCATCTTCTCGATACCAGCCGCATTGTGGTTACGGCCTCGACCAGGACCACCACTTCCAGCCACAGGCATTCGACACAATTGGATTGGGTATACAGAGTACGCCTGGATTTCACTGTGGAAGACAATCAAAAAGGCAAGACGTCTGAAGGACATGCTGCTCTTCCTTGCAGGATGGTTTCTAGTTAGCGATTCCATAGCAACCGTGAGCGGTACAGCGATCCTATTCGCAAAAACCTCACTCGGCATGACTCCCGCAGCACTAGCGCTCATCAACGTGATTGCTACAGTCGCTGGCGTCTTTGGGGCTTTCTCGTGGAGCTACTTTTCTCGCCTTCTGAATTTGCGAGCATCTCGAACGATCGTGGCGTGCATTTGTTTGTTCGAGATTATTCCGCTCTACGGTCTCCTCGGGTTCATACCTGCCATCCGGCGATATGGTACCTTTGGTCTTCAACAGCCATGGGAGATGTATCCGTTGGGTGCTATTTACGGCCTCGTCCTCGGTGGTCTCTCGTCTTACTGTCGAAGCTTCTTTGGAGAGCTCATACCCCCGGGGTTTGAGGCAGCCTTCTATGCATTATATGCTGTGACGGACAAAGGTTCTAGTATCTTCGGACCCGCCATAGTTGGAGCGATCACCGACCGGTACGGAGAAATCAGGCCCGCTTTTGTCTTCTTGGCCGTGTTGATTTTCCTTCCGCTTCCATTGATGCTTCTAGTGGACGTTGACCGAGGAAAACGAGATGCAGCTGCTCTGGCAGCAGAACTCGAGGGCATCGAGGCGCCACCATCAGAAGGTTACTACTCCGACGAAGTTTTAGCGTCCGATGAATGAGGATGGTCACTGCGTGGTCTCGCTTTTGTGGCTTACGTGATTTGCCTATACATGTTTTGCATTTTGTTTCCGAGCATCTGATAGGTGGAGGATGCATTGCAGGGAGTTTGGACACAGGACTATACCATCATCACAAGATACCCACCTATCTGGTACAGTAATTTCATAGCAAAAGATCTACCGCCTCTTCGACCTTGATCAGTAATCCATTGCCACAGCCATTCATTGTATGTGAGATTAGGCTGAGTTCCAGAGCCGACAGATAATTACAACAGACAGGAAGCTGGGAGTGAGAAATCGCTCGCATCTCAAGAAGTCCCTGTTAGGGGAGTGCCAGCCTGGCTGTAGAGAACTGATGTAAATCAAGTAGACCTGTCAGCGCCGGTGTGTTTACCGTAGCAGCCAAACTGATCGCATATCGAGAACCATGCCTACATAATACCAAATAGTGGATGACCAATCAGTGTGGGACGTTGATTCTACTATGTATTCAGGGCGGATAAGTAATTACTATGTAATTATTCCCCCCTTGAATGCCAAAGAGACCAAGCTGTCCTCCAGCGAAAGTTTCCCGTGGCTACCGGCATGGCAAATGCCCCCATTAAAACCAAACAAGTGTACTCTTCGTGAACCCTTACTCCAGATACTTGCATCTGGGTCGAGGGAATCCATCTCTCTCATGCTCACTTAACACACTGATTCTCCTTCAGTGCTGTACTTTCACTTTGCTTCATTATTATTATATTCGTTGTCTTCACCCGTCTGGTTCCTCGACACCTCCTTTGTGTCCAGATCCACCCAAACATACTTGTCACAACCGTTCGACCTATTCCCCCTCGCCGCAATGCGGAATTTAAGGAACGCAGCCTTGGGCTTGATAGCCGCTGCGTCTGCAGTCCTTGCCTCGGATGTCCACTCATTAAAGACAGACACCTTTAAGGATTTCGTCAAGGAACATGATCTCGTGCTCGCAGAGTTCTTCGCACCATGGTGCGGCCACTGCAAGGCATTGGCCCCCGAGTACGACGAAGCTGCGACAACGTTGAAGGAGAAGAATATCCCACTGGTAAAGGTCGATTGCACTGAAGAGGCCGACCTCTGCAAAGAATACGGAGTCGAAGGCTATCCTACTGTGAAGGTCTTCCGAGGATTGGATAACATTAAACCATATGTCGGCGCCCGAAAAGCTCCCGCGTGAGAGACACCATAGCTATCCTTGAGATGACGGTGCTAACTGTCCTTCTAGAATCATTTCCTACATGACCAAGCAAGCCCTTCCATCAGTCTCCCCTCTTACCACTGAATCACTGGAGGAGTTTAAGACTGCCGACAAGATTGTTGTCGTCGGATACTTTGCCGCTGATGACAAGACTTCTAATGAGACATTCTCATCAGTCGCCGAGGCCTTGAGGGATGACTACCTTTTCGGCGCGACGAGCGATGCGGCTTTGGCAAAGGCTGAGGGTGTCAAGCAACCATCTGTTGTCTTGTACAAGACTTTCGATGAGGGCAAGACAGTTTTCAGTGATGCCTTTGAAAAAGATGCCATCGAATCTTTTGCAAAGACCGCCAGCACTCCTCTTGTTGGCGAAGTTGGACCAGAAACATATGCTGGGTATATGAGCGTACGTACACAAGACACATCGTTGGGTGTTGCACACTAACTTTTCGCCAAAGGCTGGTATCCCACTTGCATACGTTTTTGCCGAGACTCCAGAAGAGAGGGCCGAATTATCGGAAGCTTTGAAGCCAGTTGCGAAGGATTACAAGGGAAAGATCAACTTCGCAACAATCGATGCAAAGGCTTTTGGCGCTCATGCAGGCAATCTCAACCTCGAGGTTGGCAAATGGCCCGCCTTTGCCATCCAGGAGACTGTGAAGAACCAAAAGTTCCCATACTCCCAGGACAAGAAGATCACCAAGAAAGAGATTGCTAAATTCGTCAAAGAGTTCGTAGACGGCAAGATCGAACCTAGCATCAAGTCTGAACCAATTCCCGAAAAGCAAGAAGGACCTGTCGCTGTTGTTGTTGCCCATACTTACAAGGACATTGTCCTTGATGATGACAAGGATGTCTTAATCGAGTTCTATGCCCCCTGGTGTGGCCACTGCAAGTCCCTTGCTCCAAAGTATGAGGAGCTCGCCGAACTCTTTGCGCCATTCAGCAAACAAGTCACAATAGCCAAAGTGGACGCAACTGCCAATGACGTTCCTGATGAGATCCAGGGATTCCCAACCATCAAACTCTACAAGGCTGGTTCCAAAGCATCCCCAGTCGACTACTCTGGCCCTCGTTCGGTCGATGATTTGGTCAAATTTATTCAGGAGAATGGCAAGCACCAAGTCGACCCCCACAGCAACCGTGCTGAGGACTCCGACGAGGAAATGCCGGATGTTGAGGAGACCATGGCAAAACAGGCACCAGCTGCCACTCCATCAGAAGGCGAAGGTGTCAAGGAGAGCATCAAGAGTGCTGCTAGCGAGGCTGTTGAGGCTGCTAAGACTATGTTGGCTGACACCGATGAGGGTGGTGTCGCAGAGCATGATGAGCTATGAGATTTTTCAAAGGGGGTTGGTCCTTTGGGTTGATGCAGTTACGGGCTTCGGATGGTTTCTTGGTACGGTCGAGATGGATAGGGATTGTTTAGGTATCTCACCAAAAAAAAAGGTGTGATGGAGATTCTCACGAAACGGTTCTCAATTATATTCTACTTTCAGGCCTATGTAGTTCTAGCTGTGACTCTGGTAACTTGATACTGTCAGATCTCATCCTCTTCATCTAAGTTCATAGATTCTGCATTCGTCCTAGTAGAATTCATCTTCCATTTTACGCTTCGGTTGCAGATAACTGAAACGAATCCTTCCGTCCTGTGGCCGAATCCCGCCTCACAACTCGAGTATGATCCCCTTTCCGCTTGTACCCGTTTACAACAAAGAACAGACAGTCAATCCGGGTGAAGGTAAGGGAACATAGAATGAGGATTTCAGAGGTGAAGTTGAAGAGATAGAAACAGGACTTTGAGACGTACCACGCCGGGTTGGCCGTTGAACGTGGGGGTGCTCCAGGTCGTCCCGATTTTGAACCCTTGGGTCAGAATGCATGCACAAACATGCCGATGTTGTGACAATCATCATTTTGCTTCTCATACCGTCTTGGTGACCGAATGTCTCCTCCTCCCTGGATCTCGGCAACTCGAGGACCGCGACCATGCGAAGGGGGCGGGAAGTATGTGATGACGCAGAGCAGGGTTATGGCAGCTTTTTGAATATCCGCGCAGATCAGCTTGGTGTGCACGTTTGGGGTGTAGATAGAATGGTCACTGTCACCAGGGCAGCGCCGACGGCGATGTAGAGGCATTTGTAGGTAGCTCGGAGGGATTGCATCCCAATCGATCTGCAGCTGTTTTGCTCGGACAATAACGTTGTGCGAGGATGAAGTTGACGTTATAGTGATCAGGATGGCAGCATTGACCAGAATATGTGCTGTTATGACAAGTCGTACGCTGTCCGAGAGAAGAAATTGGAACAAAGGGTGAAACGTCGCTATCAGTTTCGAGTGTTGTCTATAACTTGCCCGTAACCCAACTCCGATCCTTTCTACTACTAGTCATGTCTAGCTATCCTGAATATCACAATCGTTCAATCACTTAAGGTATGCCGGAAAATGGAACAGGAAGAAGGATCGGAAGGGGACTTCAAGCTGTACCGAATGTTCGCGGAGACCAAGAATAATCAAAGCACCTCCTGATATCTTGCATTACAGGTAGGCGCCGTAAAGTTCGTTGCGTGCGAATCCCTGAGACCTCAGCAAAATACCCCCAGGGTAGCTAATGCCATCCGACTCAACAGCGCGAACGGACCAGATTGTGACGATCCGAAATTTCAAAAAGCTCAGCTTTAGGAATCGATTTGCTCAGTGATCGAATATTTGCGATCTTCATTTACCGCCAGGCACCAAGCGACACCCACAATCCAAAGCCGAACCACTGGTTCTCGACGGCGTTGTACAGGCCCGGCTTTATCTCAGCAGGTTGACTGACATCACCGCCAGGATTCAATTTTTCGATGATATTAGTCCTGCAGAAGGCTCAGGCGTTGCCCCCTTTGCATGTATCGTGGATCTTGACCGAGAGCTTGGAACACTGGCATTGCAGACACCAAGATCTTGGTGGGTTGAGGCCATGAAGTACGTTAAGCCAGATCATGTTGTGCAATTATTGCACATCTGTATCATGGTTAGGGTCCATCTCCTTCCTCATCACGATAAGTTAAAACTCCGGGAAAGACTTCCTGTACAACCATACGGCTTGCCTGGGTGCTTGTGAATCAGTCACGCAGCGATACATTTTCCTCCGTCGAGCGCTGCCGGCTGACATTTTTGTTTCCCGACTACTAGACCTATAGGTATTCACTGTGACAGTCGTCTTCCTTTCCACATCTCGCAAACAGCCTACATCAAGCAGCTTCAATCTGCAGACCGCGAAAGCTAAGATCGACGATCTTGTTGCCCAAGTCGTCAACCTGATGGACGAGTGCAACGACATTGCCGACTCTAATTTCGCTCACCGTAGCATAGCCACCGTTCGCTCCGTAGAATGTACTACTTGAGCAAGATGATGATCATCCTAGCCCACAAGAGATGTCATTGAAGGTTACTCTCCTTGGAAAGGTCCACATCCGACAGAATCTTCACACGGTGCGGGCGCACGAGGTACCCCCTCTTACCCCTAGCATTATCAAAATCTATATCTTGAGAACCGGGTTTGAACGACAGGTGCAATAGTGAAATCCGGGCACTTGATCCCGACAACAACATTTCATATGCTGAAACCACTCTTCGGACAAGAGATGAATGGCAATAGGACCGTTTCCATGGTCAATAAGGACAATTACGAGAACTACCATCACGACACTCTCATGGTAGAGAGCTTTGATTCATTTGCCTCTTGGTGGATTGATTGTGCTAATGTCTAGTACAAAAGTTTAATAGGATTACCAATGATGGAAGATGTCTACTCATCTGTATCTCAGGACGTTCGAACTCGAACGATCTTCCTGTGCGTCGCTCAGCAATTCGTGAGTAGATGAGGTTCTGAAGAGTATCCTATTCCTGGTACTCTCCCCTCATCGTTCGCCAGGTAAAGTAAATGCAGGAAAATATCTCACTTGTTGGGCTGGACATATTATGTATACCCTCGGTCATCATTGAGATTGATTGAATGCTTAGTATGATAGAACAAAGGCCAATTTCCCCGCAGATTGCATTTGCCATCGGAACAGAGAGACGACGCTATATCAAGTCACATGCGCAGTAGCATCTACATCTACCAAGATAGTAGTCTCCTTGGCGAGATGGAAGAAATAGGATCAATACGAGCATTGGCGTTCATGCAGATCCCAAGAAGTGATAGTGAAGTTCTTGGCTATTCGTTTTGTTTCACAGCGACATCACATTTTTGGTTTCGTTGTCAGCTTCTCATTGTGTGAAATATCTTTGCCAAGTTGCCAACCGCCTTGTCAGATCTTGGGCCGTCCATAATATCCAACTATTGATCAGTCTTGAACTCTCTCAGAACTTTCTCAGAACTGTCCATTCAAAAGGGAGAAGAGGGCTGGCCTCCTGGCCGCCATGGGCAAATATGGTCTGTTATTTTTTCTCTCGTCCTCCTGTCTCGTAGTCACTCTTTCCTCGTTGGACATTCTTCTGTCTACCTCAGATCTCGTGCCGTGTCACTCGCTCCTGGCCGATATCTCCTGCTACCGGAACTGTCCTTGCCTGGTCTGTTCGATGCGTGCGTGACCTGCGTCTTAATACAGCGTTTCTTTGATTCCTCTACTACCTCGTTTCTCACCATCGCTTCTACATCGCATTTGTACAGATTACTATTGAGCATAGCTGTACGGTATACATTTTGTCTTCGTGATCGACAGCCTTTTCTTATCTTCTCCGTTACACCGACAGCTCCATTTATCACGAAGCGCAGCTTTTGGCGACGCGGCCAACTTTGGACATTCTTCGACCTCCATTGATTCCCAAGAGCCTGCATCTGCTGCATTGACATCCAATCGCGAGAGCCGGTAATATGGCCAAGGCCGCCCTATTCTCGGCCGCGTTGGTCGCACTTCATGGTATCTCTCATGCCGCCAGTTCCCAGCAATGGGCCAAGAGGTCAATATATCAAGTCATGACCGATCGTTTTGCACGACCTGATGGATCCACCGATGCTGAGTGTGACCTGTACCAATATTGCGGAGGAACATGGGCCGGTATCATCAATAAACTTGACTACATTCAAGAAATGGGCTTCACAGCTATACAAATATCTCCAGTGGTAGAAAACATTGACAATAACACCGAGTATGGCGAGGCGTATCACGGGTACTGGCCTATCAACAACTACGCCATCAACAAACATTTTGGGGATGAATCTGATCTTATTCAACTTGCCAAAGAAGTCCATGACAGAGACATGTACCTGATGGTAGATGTTGTCATCAACAATATGGCTCAGGCCATTAACGGATCAATGCCACAGCCAATTGACTACTCGAGATTCGTTCCATTCAACGATGAAAAGTACTTCCATCCATATTGCGCTGTTGAGGATTGGACAAACACGACGGAAACACAAGACTGCTATATATACTCGGAGGTCGTTGCGCTCCCCGATCTTGCCACCGAATCGCAGACAGTGATTGACATGACTGGCCAGTGGATCAAGGAGCTCGTGTCAAACTACTCTATTGACGGTCTTCGAATTGATGCTGCAAAGCATGTCAATGATGCATTTCTTCCCCCATTCGTCGAAGCAGCGGGGGTCTTTACCTTTGGGGAAGTCTATTCAGGTGGAACCGAAGATCTCTGTCGTTACCAACAAGAAAACCTTCTTGCTGGTCTTCCTGACTATCTTGAATACTTCCCGCTCATTCGTGCCTTTACTCTTGGCCTCATGCGTGAGCTGGCCGACCAAGTTGTTGCTACTCGAGAATCTTGCACGGACGTGAGCGTGCTTGGAAGTTTCTCTGAGAATCACGATCTTTCACGCTTTGCTTCTCTGACTCCCGACATAACTCTCGCAAAGAATGTCCTGGCCTACGTCATACTCAGTGATGGAATTCCGACCATATATCAAGGACAAGAGCAACATTACACTGGCGACGATTCTCCGGAAAATCGTAAAGAGCTTTGGAGCTCGGGATACGATACCTCTGCTCTTCTCTTCAACGTGACCGCCACACTCAACAGGTTGCGTAACCACGCCATCAACACCGATGAAAACTACGTCACGACCCTCAGCGAAGAACTCTACCTGGACAATAGCACCTACTGCACTCGAAAAGGTAGCGATGATAAGCAAGTTGTGGCCTGCTTTTCCAATCAAGGCAGTACCGGAGGGGACTACCAACTTATCGTCCCCGGTGCCTTTGAGGAAGGAACAGAAGTCGTCGAGATATTTTCATGCAACAAGACGACAGCATCAGCTGGTGGTAATATCACGGCTGCTATGGGAAAAGGAGAGCCGATGGCCTGGTATTCAACTGTGAACATGAAGGGAACTGGTCTTTGCAATTACACGAATGACGACAACACTAACAGTGTGACCGGATCTGCGACTACAACAGCTGGAAGCAGTGCAACGCAGAGTAACAGCCAAGCGAGCGAGACCAATGTGGCCAGTGGATTGACAAGACTCAGGGTTGCAGATATTTTGTTGGGAATCTTTGTCACCATTGGGTTTTGCTTGCTCTAAGATTGGGCGACATTGATGATCTAGACATGGAAAGGGCTGAAGGAGCAGCTTTCTCTTGCTGTACATATTTTGGTTACGGTGAAGGAGGGGTCAAAAGTTTGCGGTATAGGGGGGGGAGGGAACATTGCTTTCACACTAGGAGGTAGATACCTTTGATTATTGTATTCTTAACTCGTACCAGGGGAAAATGAAATGTATAACTACCATTTCCATCAAAAACCGGTATTCTGACATTCTTCTTTATATTTATATTTATATTATTATTATTAT
>LCWF01000111.1:0-124853 GCA_001006345.1 Phaeomoniella chlamydospora | reverse complement strand
AAATCTAGGTGGGTTGACTTAATTACTAACTCTGGTTACATGGGTATCAAACCAGCACCCCATCCATATTTACCCAGATTGATGTAGCAGATATTATATATTATACTAACGAGGACCCCATTCTATCCAAACAATCAATTCATATAATTCGTTATAACTAAAATAGGAAGAGATTTCTCTAATAATCTCCAACGATATATATTAATTATCTGTTAACTTAGTTATATAATTATAATATATATCAATACAATCATAATTTCAAGTGGAGTGCTGGTTTGATACCTATATAATCAGAGTATGTAATTGAGCTGCCGGAACGGAACAGAACAGAACGAATTCGGTGGATGGGTTTGACACGGCTGCTTTTGGCGGCCTGTAATTAATTGTGTAATTATACAGTACCATGGACGGCCAGGCACCTGCGCTGAGGGTGAGCGAGGGGTCCTTAGGTTGGTTTCTCGTTTTGCGGAGAATACGAGTTACTGTATATTAATTACTGGAGACAAATCCATCGTCATCCACGTCCTCAGATCTTACTGTCACTTACAGGGATCTGTATTGTAACAATACCGACTTGTAGGGTCCAAGCTGTTGGTTAAACCAAAAATCGGATCATATTGTTATGCCTGCGAAATAAAGCATCTTTCACATGTTAAAACCACCTCCATTTTCCCAACAGGATGATTTGCTAGCCATGAGTTGCAACGTCCACCATGACCGAGTCACTTTGTTGTGAATTTTCGTATTGTCTCTCGTCGTTATGTCGCACCTTCTCCCACCCTCCATAAAGCCACATCTCCGTCGTGCTCGATCCCATACCAGCCCATCACCAAGCAGACCCCGTATCGATTCTTCAACAGATCCCCCTGTGCCCACCGCTAACCAAAGAGACAAGGAGGACAGATCGACTGGCACTCGAATCGTGAGTCAGCCAACACCCAGCAGTCGAAACACACCGCGAACATCGATCGAATCGCAACGACATCATCGTATACCACATTTGCATTTACATACGCATCTGTCAGGCTTGCATAATCATGGAAGTTCTCAGGCAAACAATCAATCATCCGACCAAGGTTCGAACGAAGTGAACTCGTCGCCTACAGATGGAGCACTGAATGATCAAGTGCCTTCCAATGAAACACAGCCATCAACATCTGCGAAAGACAATGGAGTGCCAAATGTGCCTTATGCGCTCCGTCAAGCTGGGTCCAGAGGGCTTCTTTCACCGGAATATGGGGCAGCATCGTTAACACTAAACGAGCGCGAGCCTCATCTCCTTAGGCGGGCGCTATCTCACCGCTCTCATTCCCGTATGAATGTTAGTCTTGATTCTCCAGTAGTATCTCGAAACAATTTTGGCAGTGGCACGGCAACACCTGTTGGACCTCGTTCTTCTGTCACGGTCACAGGACGGCCACGTGCAACTTCTGATACCGCTCATCCCGGAGCTGATAAAGACCTTATGACAACGTCCCCAAGCACAGACACAGAGGCGAATGCAATAGCTCTAGCTCTCGAATACGGCGACAAAAAGCGCCAGGCTAAATTATTAAGCACAACAGCAGCTGAAGTCGCGAAACGGGACTTCGAAGCGGCAGAGGCCGAAGAAGAGATGCGCTGTCGTCTCGACAACGTGACTAAGGAAGGTCTAGAAATTTCCCGCCGTCTAGATTATACCTATTACACCCTTCTTGAGAAAAGGACATCTTTGTCTTCTATCGTGTCTCAATTTCAATCTCTACGCGACCAAATCCTCGGATTTCGCTCGAAAGTTGGATCAGATTTGGAAACTCTTAACGAAGATGTGACCACCAACATCAATGGTATACGCGGAAAAGCCGAAGGTCGTCGAATGGAAAGAGTCGAACAATTAGAAACAAGAATGAAGCTGGGCAGAGAAAAGGCTACGCTTCTTGGTAATAGATTAGAAGCAGCGAGGCATATCTTGACGGAATATGAAGATCGAGAGATCGAATATCGGGCAAAAATTGGAAGGAGGTTCAAGATGACCTGGATCTCCAGCCTCATTTTGATCTGCATCGTTGTGTTATTAGGGTCTCGTGGGCCTTCTCAGAGCCCTTCAGGTGCAGTGTCCAATTCGTCATCATCTTCGTCCGTGGTTTCCGAAGAAATCAACATGGACCTCTTCGACCACAACAGAAGTTCACAATTCCTAAACCTACCAGCGCACCACCAAAACTTAGCCGAAAGATTGAAATCCGTCTACATACCAGACGATGTCGTCAATATCCTCCTCGGATCCAACACCGACTCTTCCTCTCCTCCCGCAACGCATACCCACGATGCAACAACGTCAAGACCGAAAGCCAAGACCGACAGATCTTCGCGTGAACCAACGTCGGAATCTTATCTTCATCAACAACAGAAGATCGATACGAAACCAAATTATCGATCGAGACTTGGTGAAGCGGGAATCGAGTTCGAAGATAAAGACGAAAACTTGAAGAAGATTTTCGACGAATTATGAATTTGAATATGGATAATTCTCCTTATGGATCCTTTACTGTGGTAGTTGAATATTAAACAGTCATAACTTATAGATTTCATTCTAGCGCGGGAGTTCTTACTGGACAAAGGAACTTGGAATGATGATGGGGTTCATGAATGGAATTTATCATATCATCGGAAATTCAGTGTTATACAGAGAGCTAGTACCTATGGTCATCTAACATAAGGTAGACAGAGAATGAGAGATAAATAAAAAGGAACTCCTTTCTTCCAAAGTATCGAACAAAACTTATGTCTTATAACTTAAAATCGTTTCGGTTCATTTCATTCAGTGCTATCATGCAATGCAACGTAGTTATCAAAAGTCCCGAAGTTGATGATGATGATGATGGATAACGCTTATAGTGCTCCTCGAATTTCATAGTACAGGTGGTAGTGGTGGTGGTGATGGTACAATATTGTACGGAATGTCCAATTCGTTGATAATGGTAAGCCAAGTTTTTGGGGACTTGATGTCTGTTTTTCAAATTTCATCAAAAATGATCATATTGATCGTTGGGTGTTGTTGTTTGTGTAGCTGGTGGGCGGAACCGAGATATGGGGTTGAATGGCACAAGAAATGGTAATTACTACTTGTGTAGCATTTATTCGACATTGTGTTGTAGGACAGGTTGGTTCGCTGTTTATCCATGGGAGAATTATTGTCTTTTAATACTGTATCAGAAAATGCCAAATTTCTTCTTCCTCCCGCCTTCGTCCCCTTTTGTTCTTGGTGCAGTGGCAGAAGCAGCCTTTTCCGGATCTACTCCTGTAGCTGCGGCTTTGATGGCACCAAGACGATGTTTTGCTCTCTCATCCCCGTGTTCTGCGGCCCGGACATACCAAACGTTTGCTTCGAGAGAGTCCGTACGACAGCCAATGCCCATCTCGGTAAAGTATCCCACACAGTATTCCGCTTTTGGAAGGCCAGCTTCGGCGGCTTTCTTAGCCCACTCATATGCTTCGTTCTCATCCTTCTCAAGAATAGGATCAGCGCCAACCATATACCAAGCACATAGAGCCATCATAGCAAGAGGATGTCCTCGTTGAGCAGCACCAGTATAAAAGTGTATGCTAAGAGCAGGATCCCGTGGACAAGTCAATTTACCGTGCTCATAGGCATGACCGAGACGATAATTTGCTTCGGTATGACCGAGGTCGGCAGACTTTGTGAACAGCTGGGCAGAATAGCGCTCATCTTCAAAGATGTCGTCGCCATATCCTGTCTCGTGAAGAACTCCAAGTTCGTATGGCGCTGCATTGTACTGGAAATCTGCAGTTTCGGCCGCACGTTTGAGCCACTTGACTCCTTCTTTGTAACGTTTGATAAGACCAAGATCTCCAGTAAGACAAGCCCGCCCCAGTCGAAGCATCGCTCCAGGATGATTTTTGGAAGCTGACTGACGGTAAAATTGGACAGCTTTACCGGCATCGCTTCGAGTCCCCCAACCAAATTCATAGCAAAGAGCGGCTCGATATCCTGCCTCAGCGTGGCCATGTTTAGACGCAGAGATGAACAGCGGGAATGCTTTGTCGTAGTCTTCTTTACCCTTGTTGAACATTCCACTGGCATACCCATCCGCCAGATAATACTGTGCAAATGGGTAGCTACGGTCAGATAGTCGCTGAAGGATACTACGAGCCTCCTTGAGCAATTCGATTGGTGAATTGCTGATTGCTTGCCCCAAATTTGTAGATGAATCGATGTCACCTTCGAAATTAGCTTCTTGTGCGCAAGTTACCATGAAGACAGCGAACTCGTATTGGATGGCAGGGTCATTGGTTTTCTTGACGTTTGCTCGGTACATATCCAGGGTTTGGGTGATGGTTAGCAGCGACGCATGATCACCAACGACGTCTCGCAGATGAGAATTGTGTAGATTCTCGGTGGAAACGGCAGGAATTTGTGGGTATGGAACATTGAGCAGATCAACATATGACTGTGGTCGTACGTCCGGAGATCGGGACAGAGAATTGTTGGACCTAGCTCGTGCGTAACTATCAGGTGTGAGCACAGCTGAACGACGTCTGCCACGCATTAAAAGCTCCGACCCAGATGACATAGCAGAATCTGGTCGGGGTACAGAGTTTCTCAGCGGCCCGGTACCTGCGCGTTGCCGAGTTTCTGGCGATGCATACGGGCTGACAAGACTCGCTGAACGCGGTCTGTCTCCAAACGACTGGTGAAAGTATTGTAGGGGCTGATAATGCAAACTCTCTTGTTGCCCGGCCTCTAGGCTATTTCGGGAGCTATGACCCCTACTACTAGCTGGAGTGTCCCCCGGCGAGGAACGATTTGCAATCGATCCGTTGTAAGAGTTGGTGTGTTGTACTTGCGGACGTTGAGCAATCGGGCTCTCTATACCGGCGCTCTTGGGTCTAGTAGGTAGCGCCTGTGGAGAAGGCGACAGTCGAGTAGGATCTGGGGAAGGTGTCATTCCTGTGATTTGCAAATTACCAGAGCCTGAGCGAGAGCTGGGCAGCGATGACGATGAGTATCGATCTTCCATGCGCGCCGACTGGTATTGATAATTTCGACCCTCGCCCAGTTCTTGGTCTTGGACGGCAGGGGATTGTATGCCTCCCATCGTAGCCTCGCCGACCTTGACAGCTGGTAATGGAGCTGGTTTTCTCTGTATGGGCCTACTTGGTGACGGTGTATTGTTTCTCATTCTGAGATGTTCCAACTCCCACCGAGGGGAGCTCTCTTGCTGACGACTATATGGTGGCGAGTAGGCTTTGGGAGGCGATCTTGGAGGTAGCTGTGCAGTTCGGACAGCCGATATTTCGGCCATCTTGGTAGTTGTCTACTAGACAGCTGGTTCCCGCAAGCCTGAGGATGAATTGGAACTGTTACCGACCTGGCAACATCTGTAAGAAGATTGCCTGTAGGTAGCAAATGGCGACGAAGGTAAGAACTACGCGACTGGAGATCCTCATCAGGGGAGGGCGTCCTTCTCGCGCCAGATCTGGACCAGGGGACCCAAGACGGTCAGCACGTTCTGGATACACTTCCGTTGAACATGTGGCTAGAGCAAGGGATGGATTATTACCTTTGAAGTTGCCGCTGACGTCTCTCCCTTTCTTTCGGTTGACCAGATATGTATACTAAGAAAGCCGACTATTGTCCTCAAGCATTCTTTGTTGCCTTTGTTCCTTGGCTCCGGATGGAGTGAGGGGCAGGGCAACCCTCGTTGGTCTCTTGTTGATACTCCGAGTGTCTTAGTCCACACTGCTGAAAGGCCCAACACAAGGCGGGGGACATTTCCAGATTTATGCCAATGTAATGTCACCGGGGAGGTTATGGATTACAAATGCGACAGATGGGCTTGATGCATCGATTCCCGACCGGAAGAAGTGTTCTCGGGATGCAAAAATAATGATTCTGTTGTATACTGTAGCAGACCAGAGGGTATGGAATGCCACTGTACCACTTTTAGATCGGCACTGGGTCGACTGAGTGGATCAAACACAATCGCTAAAGAAAGTTCCGGACTGCAAGTGGACCATAAGGTGCTACCGTACCATAGTAATATGTAAGTATATAGCATGGTACAGTACAGTACAGTACAGTACATCGTGAAAGTTGATTGTGCTGTGTAAGGCGATCCACGAATTACTGCTGTATGGTAGAGAACCAGCGGCCTTGTGATGCATCGTGTCAGATCATTTTGTGGGCGTTTTGGTGGGCGTTGGATGAATGACGAGGGCGCTATTCTCCGTATTTTGCGGATCACTCTGAGTACTTCACGGACTGTAGTAATACAGTATTTACCTTTACCGTGTGTACAATGGCTAGGTACTCAGAGTATGAAGTCAAACTACAAAGCGGTTGATATTTATAGATTTGTTTGCGACATTCCCCGAGATACGGATTGATCAGATCAGATACAGCACAGTAATTACAGCACGGCCGGATCAAGGTCCCGAGACAACCTGCTCGAGAATGATTCACATGAGATAGATTTGAACACGGCTGTGGGCAGGATGAGCCCAATTATTGACAATTCCTTGGACCAACCAATGCCCACACATAGCCTACCACTCGTTGCACCGTTTGCCGACTTTTGTCGGGTTGTACAGTGGAATCAAAACCCATTGTCACTCGCTTCAAGAATCAAACAAGCGCGAAGAAAAGCCATCACGGACCGCCCGATTTCGGTAAAAGAGAGCTGACTATATGGCAAATCCTACTGTATATTGGCCACCTGACGCTATATCCCTTTGTCTTACATGGTATTATAGCGCTGGTCATAGCACAAAGCAGTCTGACATGCCCCATCTACACCCCATCAGTCGCACTGTCTGCTTCAATCCAAAGGGTACGAGTTTGCAGATATCTCGGACTCCAGTGGCAAGCCTTGTCTCAGGGTACACGGGGTGCATCCTCCGCTGACTTAGCATATAAAGCCCCGAACGTATCAGTTGACTACGATTCCGAGAAGTTCTTCGTTTCATGCCGCAGAGCATGTCTCACGCTGCAACAACGACTTTCGATCGAAGGGTTTCAAAACAGAATCCAAGTCTGCGCTGAGAAAGCGACAACATTACGGCTCATCATGGGAGTGTTAGTCTCACACACACCTTTATAGGATGTATATTAGGTTGAAATTTCAAGATGAGGCAAGATGATGCGGGTAAATGTCTGACAGAAAGGCTGGTGTCTTACTCTTATAGGTACCATACCCATTGTATTCCCAGGCAGGGACATGTCCGTTGATTGCCATGGCGACGGTCCAAAATAGCAGCTCGGGCCAGCCAAGGGTCATGCTAAACATTATTTTCGTTCATTCGCCCTGGCGGCGCGCGACCAACGGTTCCCACAAGGCAATGCCCAAAACCTTTGGATCCACCTAATCCAAGGGACTGGCGGAGAACAGCTGCATACCACACAGTGAAACATGCTTCTCCTAACTAACTTGGCAGGCAAAGAGAGCCAAAGGGAGAGCACAACTTCTTATTGGAACGGGGAGTGAGACATGAAGAGGGGGACGAAGGGAGAAGGAGTCAGATTCACGCAGTTCGCTACGTCGAAAAGGAATTATGAACCGGGAACAGTGGCGGCCTATTGTTTCCCGTGTCTCTCTTCATTATTGGCCTTACGGCACGATAGCGAAAGAGAGAATAATTGATGCGACGGGGCAATGCAGGGGTACGCCATCTACATGATCGAGTTGAGGTCGGAATAAGCCACATACATCTATACATGTCAATCTGACTGAGCTAGTGTGTGCATGTTTGTTTTCTCTTCTTCGGGGAGTTCTTTACTCTTACATACCAACGAGCGTTCTACTTTATATCAAGAACTCAGAGCACGGTACTATGGTACATGTACTCTTAGGCAGTACGTGGTTACATACTGTAGTAGCGGCGTTTATCTAAGTTTGTTGCGTCAGTGGTGGGGAGTGCATTGGGATCAGACCATCCGTGTCTACAAAACATAGTACTATGTACAGTAGTAGTAGTGTACCGTAATAATGAAAACACGCAAAAACAAAGGCATTCAGGCACATTAATCAACAATAATACCACTTCCTCTATAGCCTCATTCCAAGTATTACCATCGCAACCATGCCTGTTTTCTTAGATCACTGCTAATTAATGTTGTCATGCGTTCATTGTTGCTCCTCACCAATAGCAGGTCGGTCGCCTATCTGTTCTTGGTCGCTGTCTTTGATCAACAGCATTTCCTCATCGCCTTTCCTGGACTTACTATTATTTGCACCGCATCCGCCTGTAACCTGCTCGCTGAATCAATATTCGCTGTTTGGTCCATTTTTACTGTGCATGTCACATTGCTCGAGACCAGTGCGTGCCACTAAGAAGCGCGCAGTGCGTATTTCACGACAACTATTTCATGGTTTACCATAAAGCCCAAGTACAAATGCGCGCAGAGGAGAGGGCGTCAATATAGAACGAACAAATCCTTAGCAGCCTGGTTTGTTGCCTTGAGTGAAGGAGCTTCTGCTCGATTTGTATGTCAATGCTTATATTACCTCGATATTTGTACCCCATGTCCTCATCCCTTACATCCCTCGGCCATCCCTTCCTAGAAAAGTGAGACTGATCAATTTCAGTAGCCTCAATGTCGGGGCATCCAAGGCGGCCTCGGCCGACCACATCTCCAGTGCGGCGCAGGGACTACGATGACTCTCCATATCGAGATTCTCCTACTCGACATTCTCGTGATGTCGAAGCTGGCGGGCACTACAATGATAATCCACCAGAACCCTACTCGCCCACTCGACGACATAGACATAAGCGATCCGAGTCTCGACCCTACAACGAGCTTGACCCTATAATGGGCTCACCAAGAGATTCGGGGGATTTGAGGAGGAAACGGAGTTTGATTCGACCAGAAAGATCGCGAATAGACCGGGATCACCCTAACTTCCATTACCGTCAACATGCTCGAAATATGGAAGTCTTGCCTTCCACGACGGGCGATGATCCTATGGTTGAGGATAATGAAGCGGGGGTTGCTAGTGATGGCAGTACAGAAATGTTGAATGTGAAGCGAAGAGAGCCAGGCTCCCCGTACAAAGACGGTCCAGCGGCCAGGACGAAGGAAGTGCGTGGAGGTACAGTGAAACGAAAGGGTACAAAGGCCCCTCGAAAACTGGCAAGAAAGGAGACCAAGGGCCCCTCTGAAGAGGAGAAACGGCGACAGAAAGAGCTTGACCGAATTCGACCACCTAGCTTGTGGAATGTATACTGTGGTATCGTCACCTTTTGGTGTCCGGACTTTGTGTTGCATTGTTTTGGAAAAGTTGCCAAGGCGCAACGAAGAGCATGGCGAGAGAAAATGGGCTTGATCAGTATCATCCTGCTCGTTTGCACGTTTGTCGGATACCTCACCTTCGGTTTTACCCAGACGGTCTGCGGCACTGAAAGTGTCCGACTGAAGATAAACCACGTGGACAGCGGTTATTTGATTGTACATGGGCAAGCATATGACTTGTCTACCTCCCAGCACCCAGCGGCTGCAGGGATTCCTCTTGATTCCAATGTTCTTTGGGACTTGTCTCACAAATACGGAGGCCAAGATGCATCTTTCATGTTCCAATACGTAAATGGAGCTTGCAAGGATCTAATCACGCTTGCCGACGGTTCTGATGTGCCCACTAACGACGACAATGATCTGGCTTGGTATTTTCCATGCAACGCTTTCAACCAAGACGGCTCGAGCAAGCCCAACCTTACCTCGCCATATTATCTGGGATACGCCTGTCACACGTCTTCGAAAGCTCGAGATTCTTTTTACAGTCTCAAAAGCTCTGGAGAAGTTTATTTTACTTGGGATGGTGTCAAAAACCAAAGTCGAAACTTGATGGTATACTCAGGTGATGTTTTGGATCTGGACCTACTCGCCTGGTTCAACACATCGCAAGTTCAATATCCTGAACTCTTCGATAAATTACGAGAGAACGGCGAATTTAGAGGCGTTGATGTCACCCATGCTTTCCAGACATCAGCCGAAAGGAAAGTTGGACAATGCCTCTCTCAAATCATCAAAGTGGGCTCGATCGATACCGAGACTGTTGGTTGCATTGCCTCGAAAGTGGTGTTATATGTCTCCCTTATTTTCATCCTCTCCATCGTACTTATCAAGTTTTTCCTCGCAATAGCATTCCACTGGGTGTTTTCAAGGAAGTACTCATTGCCGAAATCATACAAAACCAGCAAAGCGAAGCGAAACAAACAGATCGAGGACTGGACCGAAGACATCTATCGTCCTGCTCCAAGGATTGCCGATGGTAGTACAATTGTATCAGGTAGTGATCGAGCTTCCAAACGTACGAGCCATCTGTTCCCACACACATCCCGATTCACAAGTCCGTACGCTGTAGAGCGAGTTTCCAAAGCGAACCGCCCTGCGCCGACTACTATGGCCAGTCAAAGCTCAGGCGCTCGCCTCGTCCCACCAGGATCTTTGTATAAGAGTGGTTACAGCAGTAGCCAAGGCACATTGTTGGACTCTGGTACCAGAACACAGAGCTTTGGTCCTAGTGGGTCGAGCTACATGATGTCGGGCCAAGAACATTTGTCTAGTATGGTGACTCAGGATGCGCCAGTACCTCAAGGTTTTATCCATGAGGGTGTTGTGCCTCAACCGCCCCCAGAATGGCAACCCTTTGGTTTTCCATTGGCTCATACGCTCTCTCTTGTCACTGCATATTCTGAAGGAGCTGAAGGTCTGCGAACAACATTAGACTCCATTGCAACCACGGATTATCCTAACAGTCACAAAACAATCCTTGTGATATGTGATGGCATGATTAAAGGAAAAGGGGAAAATCTAAGTACGCCTGAGATTGCTTTAAGCATGATGGGTGACCATGCCATCCTGCCTGAGGATGTTCAACCATTTTCCTATGTGGCTGTGGCAAGTGGTTCTAAGCGCCACAACATGGCAAAAGTCTACGCTGGGTTTTATGATTACGGAGAAGACTCCAGAGTCCGACCCGACAAACAACAAAGAGTTCCTATGATGGTCATTGTCAAATGCGGAACTCCAGATGAAGAAAGCAAAGCAAAACCTGGTAACCGCGGCAAGAGAGACAGTCAAATCATTCTCATGTCGTTCCTTCAGAAGGTCATGTTCGATGAGCGAATGACTGAGCTTGAATACGAAATTTTTAACGGTCTCTGGAAGATAACCGGCATGTCCCCTGACTTCTACGAAACTGTTCTCATGGTTGATGCGGATACCAAAGTCTTCCCTGACAGCTTGACCTATATGGTTGCAGCCATGGTCAAAGATCCCGAGATCATGGGTCTGTGTGGTGAGACAACGATCGCCAACAAGAGGGCTAGCTGGGTCTCCAAGATCCAAGTCTTCGAGTACTTCATCTCTCACCATCAATCAAAGGCGTTCGAAGCGGTGTTTGGTGGTGTTACTTGTCTCCCTGGATGTTTCTCCATGTACCGGATCAAGGCACCTAAGGGTGGGCAAAACTATTGGGTTCCCATCCTGGCAAACCCTGACGTCGTTGAACACTACTCCGAAAACGTAGTCGACACACTACACAAGAAAAACCTGCTGCTCCTTGGTGAAGATCGATACCTTTCAAGTTTGATGTTGAAGACATTCCCCAAACGTAAGCAGGTTTTTGTTCCTCAAGCTGTCTGCAAGACTACTGTGCCCGAGGAGTTCTCTGTCCTGCTCTCTCAGCGACGACGTTGGATTAATTCCACCGTTCATAACCTGATGGAATTGGTTCTTGTGCGTGATCTTTGTGGTACCTTCTGTTTCAGCATGCAGTTTGTGGTGTTTATGGACCTGGTCGGCACAGTTGTACTGCCTGCAGCCATCTCATTCACTATATATGTCATCATCATCTCTATCGTCAGAAAGCCTGTACAGGTCACCACATTGGTTCTCCTTGCTTTGATCTTGGGTCTACCGGCGGTTTTGATCGTGCTTACCGCTCATCGATGGTCTTATATTGTCTGGATGATGATCTATCTCGGGTCACTCCCGATATGGAATTTTGTCTTGCCCCTTTATGCCTTCTGGAAATTTGATGACTTCAGTTGGGGAGAGACGCGGAAGACGGCGGGCGAGAAGACGAAGAAAGCTGGTATCGAATACGAAGGCGAATTTGATAGCAGTAAGATCACTATGAAAAGATGGGGGGATTTTGAGAAGGGTAAGTCCTACATTGCCATGCCTCCACAAGTGTTGATGCTAATTCGATGATACAGAACGACGAATAAAAGAATCGGCTTCTGTCGGATGGACCAAAGGATCTGATACGATGACCAGGTATTCGACTTACGACCCATATCACGATTATTGAGATTATGTTATCATATGCAAGCATTGGCGGTGTTTTGGTTGGGATGTTTTGTTCAAATATACACTCTGAAAATGTGAGCGGATGCGACGGGGTTGCATTTTGTTCGGGGCATTTAAATTTGGGCAAGGTTGTCTGCAAATACTCCGCGTTGGACATAGACGAAAAATAACCTGGGAAATTTAGCATTGGGGCATGAAGATCGGTTGGATTTATCTATGTAACAATACTGGGTTGAAGGTATGGTGCAGATGGTCTGGTAGGATCCTGTTCATGGCATCTTGTTTGGTATCGGTTTGCACGTATACACCCAATCTTAATGGGAAGCTACTCTAGGGCTAGTGCCTACACATATTCTTAACAAATACAGCCCTTTCGATCCTATGAATGATGTTCCCTGTGGAGTTCGCATATTTCATGGTCAACTAATTATATACTCTGTAATAGTAAGAGCTGGGGTGTTGTTTCGTGAATCACGGTGATCCAATGATAACGCGATAAGAGAAACTTACTCCGAAAAGGGAAATCTAGTAAACAGTGGGGTGGCACCACCCAAAGAACATTTGAACTGGGGACTGCGGTGCGGTGCAAGGACAATAACCTCGCGAGATACTCCTGAACGCACAACATTCCATCTCACTACCCCTCTATCCCATTGTCTCGCGCACCTTGCGGCTTTGAGGTATCTTCTATCTCCATCCGCTTATTTTGTCTGATTTCGCTGGAGAGCTCACTCTATCAAAATGAGAGGCGAGGTAAGTCCTGCAGGCTGTTTGCCCCTAACAAGCTTTCGCTTGGGCGTGTTGCCGCAAGCTTTGACTTGCGATATCTCAACCACCAACCACTGATCTTCTTTCAATCAATGCTGACGACGTGTCATTCCAGATTTGCCATCTTCACATCGGTCAGGCCGGTACCCAACTCGGTAACGCAGCCTGGGAACTGTACGCATCCCCGATATCTCATCTTCACCGCCATTCTCCTCTCCATCGAAAGAGATTTGTACGGATACAAAGACTGACTTGTATACACCCAACAGCTATCTCCTCGAGCACGGTCTCAAAGCCGACGGTCGCAAAGATCCCGATGCTGGTGATATCGGTGAAGTTGGCGCATATGACAGCTTCTTCACTGAGACTGGTAACGGCAAATATGTTCCAAGATCTATCTTTGTCGACCTTGATCCTTCTGTACGTGCTGCTTGAGATCACTTCCTTGATACAAATTACTTACCTTTCTCAGCCTATCGACGAGATCCGCACTGGTACTTACCGACAACTCTTCCACCCAGAGCTTTTGATCAGCGGCAAGGAGGACGCTGCAAACAACTGTACGTGGAATATCAAGGAATGCAAAGAGCGATGCTAATTGGACATAGATGCCCGAGGTCATTACACAATTGGCAAGGAAATTGTTGAAACAGTCATCGACAAGATCCGACGTGTTGTAGACAACTGCTCCTCCCTTCAAGGTTTCTTGATCTTCCACTCATTCGGTGGTGGTACTGGATCTGGTTTTGGTGCTCTACTTCTGGAGCGTCTTGCTACCGACTATGGCAAGAAATGCAAGCTTGAATTCGCCGTCTACCCATCACCTTTGATCTCCACCGCTGTGGTAGAACCATACAATGCCGTTCTGTCCACACACAGCACCATTGAGAACTCGGACTGCACTTTCCTCGTCGATAACGAAGCTGTCTACGACATCTGTCGCCGAAACCTCGACATTCCTCGCCCCGATTACCAGCATCTCAACCGTCTCATTGCCCAGGTTGTTAGTTCTATCACCTCTTCCCTTCGATTCGATGGAGCTTTGAACGTCGATCTAAACGAGTTCCAAACCAACTTGGTGCCATACCCTCGTATCCACTACCCACTCATCAGTTATGCTCCAGTCATCTCCTCCAACAAGGCTGGTCACGAGTCGTTCAGAGTTTCAGACCTTACCTTCCAATGTACGAACTTTAGACCTTTTTGCTGAGATGACGACTAACCTCAATAGGCTTTGAACCAAACAACCAGATGGTGGTCTGCGATCCACGAAACGGCAAATTCATGGCTGTCGCACTCCTCTACCGCGGTGACGTTGTTCCGCGTGATTGCACTGCTGCTATCGCCGCTTTGAAAGCCAAAGCATCCTTCAACTTGGTCGAATGGTGCCCAACTGGCTTCAAGCTGGGTATTAACTACAACAAGTATGTTCTTCCTAAACAGTTCTACTATTTGTGCGCAATTTTCTAATTATTATTATTATTAGGCCAATGGTCGTCCCTGGTGCCGAACTCGCCCCCGTTGACCGATCCGTCTCTATGCTTTCCAACACCACTGCTATTGCCGAAGCATGGTCACGTCTCGATCTTAAATTCGATCTCATGTACAGCAAGCGTGCGTTTGTTCACTGGTATGTCGGTGAAGGTATGGAAGAAGGTGAATTCTCCGAAGCTCGTGAAGATTTGGCTGCTTTGGAGAAAG
The DNA here is from genome assembly GCA_001006345.1 of Phaeomoniella chlamydospora. Lineage (NCBI taxonomy): Eukaryota > Fungi > Ascomycota > Eurotiomycetes > Phaeomoniellales > Phaeomoniellaceae > Phaeomoniella > Phaeomoniella chlamydospora. The sequence continues at coordinate 110,071 of LCWF01000111.1, read as the reverse complement.
ATTACGAGGAAGTTGCTGGTGACAGCCTAGATGCTGAGGAAGAGGGTCTTGAGTATTAAACATTGGTGGAAAGGAATTCCTTTTGAAAAGAAAATTCTCTCTTTTTGTTTTCTCCCCCTCCCTTTTTCGTTATTACTATTCCTCGGAGAGGAAGGAGATTTATTGTCAGACCAAGTTCAACTACTGTCCAATTCTGTCAACTCAACTACCTACCTACTTAGGTAAATAGATACCAAGCTATACGTGTATACTGTAGGTAGCTATTTTCAATACAGCCCCCCCCCCCCCCCAAGAGCACGAGCAGATTAATCAAAGTCAATCACAATTCCAAAATCAAAATACCCAACCCAAATGAATTTATGAATCAATAAATCAAATATCTCTCAGCTGTACGAATAAGTGATTGAGTAATTATTGATTGACTGACTAGATGAGTGAATGAGTGAGTAAGTCATTCATTCATTGTACTATTGTATTTTACTATACTATACTAGTTATCATCATCATCACCTCATCATCATCATCATCATAAAACTTCCTCTCTCAATCCACTTCCCATCCTCATTCCCAACCCCGGTCTTTGTTTCGGGTATATTTTCGTCGTCGTCGATAATACAGAACTACCGCCGCCTGATCTACCTTTACCTCCATCTTCAGGAGTAGTAGCAGTAGTAGTATCTGCGCCGTTCACGGCAGATGAGATACTAGCTAAACTCCTCATACTGTTTCCGCTGGTGTTGCGTCTCATGCTGGGTCGTAGGAGGGGGGATGAAGGGGAGGATGATATGTAGCGTTTTGTGGGTTCGATTATGAGCGGAGATGGGTCTGCTGCTGCTGTTATTGTTGTTGTTGTTGTTGAAAGGGAGGGAAGAGATGATGTGGAGGTTATGGGTGAGGTTTGATAAAAAGGTTTTTGAAAGGTGTGCTGCTGCTGCTGATTGAGTGAGTTTGGTTTGTTGTTTTCTTGTTTGTCGTCTTCGGAAAGATCTTCTTCGGTGACGATGGAAATGCGTCGGGTACCGATGTTTCTGCTGCTTCTATGGGAATGGATTGAGGAAAGGCTTGGTCTGGGGGATGAGCTTGATCTTGAGTGAAGGGATGATTGATATTGAGGAGGGTATTGGTTGTGGTTGTTCTGTTGAGGGCCGTGGATCTCTGGGAGGGTGTCGTAAGAGGTAGAGCTCGGTCTTGAAGCGGCTGGAACTCTCCAGTAGGATAGGAATTTCGAGGCGGCTTTGCTTGTTAGGGAAGATGACCGTTTCAGGCCTTGATTCTGACCATCTTTCCCGTCTCCGTATGTTACAGGAGGGGTAGGAAGAGGTGAATTGGTGTCATTTTCTGGTAGAGATCGTCGCTGGGCAGCTATAACAGATGCTGGAGGGAAAGGAGCAGGACTATAAGAGTCTGCTGAAGCAATTTTCAGGCCGGATGCTCGACTGCGAGGCAATGATCGAGTTGTTCTAGCGACTTCGTTGTCGATGTCGGTTAGGAAAGTCACAGATCTAGACGGAGGTTCAGGGTACATGGATATCGTGCTTGATGGGAGAGATGCTGATGCCGGACGTTTCAAAGCTGGTGGTAGTCGGGACACTGGTCGTCCAACTCTGGTATTTGAGCTCATATCTTCAGTCAATGAATGAGTGCTACAAGTTGGAAGTGAAGCTGAGGAGTATGAATGCTGCATTCCAATCTCCGGTGATGACGAGTTGCAGTTATTAGGTCGGATTGTACTGCTTGAACTAGGACGAACTATATCTTTCGGATGATCCATATTATCCGAAGATATTCTGACTAGTGGATTCTCGACCGTTGCAACATGTTCCTGGATAACAATTCCACTCTCGGCCATTTCGCGACCAGCCGTTTCCGGCGTCATCTCAGTTATTGCTAGAATTTGCGTGGTAGAACGCGTAGCGTTCACGTCGGATTTTGGAGGTATTGGGAATTCAACAGTCGCTATCGAGTCGCCAGAATATGATGATAGCGATGTTACAGTCTCTTCTGTTGCAGACGATGTTGGGCTTGGCGTCAGGCTCTGACGATCTGAATCACTTGTGTTGGATATTCTTCCCAAAAACCCTTTGCCATAGTCTTGAGCCAACAGCTCGTTATATTTTTGGACGGGTGATGCTCCCGATTCTGGTGAATACTTCGGTAGGTCTTTGATGCTCGTTGAACCCGATGGGTCGGGTGTGGCCGTCGGTGGCTGGCCTCGTGGTTTTCCGGACAGGAGTTTGAGAATTGACTGTCGTTTCGGTGCCGTAGTCCTGTAACGGGGTACTGAAGGTGCAGGGCTTGATGAGTCTTCAGAGGACCTTGCAGAATCTGCGTTTCCGGTGCTGACAGGTGCCAAGATTTTCAAAGGTTTTACGTGCCCAGGTAATGACTCTGTTGTCGACAGAGCTGAGCTGGTCGCAGATGCAGCCAAACCTTCAGTGTCCTTGTTCAGTTTCACATGCCTGGGGACTTTCGCTGTCATAGGCTTCGTAGCTGGGACCGAATTGTTTTGACCGTCGTTGCCATCTGTATTTGGTGATTCTGTCTCCCATGGCAGAGCTTTAGGCATTTTACAACAGAGTGGATAGTCGATACCATCCAAATCACTAACATCTTTCGGCGCTTTTACAACCGAAATAAGAACTTGAAGGATCGAATAGACAAGAAGCCAACGAATTCGACGACCGTCAGCCAACGAAACCTTGACTTTTTGTTCCTCAGTCTCAATAAGCATCTCCTGTTCAAATTCGACATAGCGTCGAACGATTAGGGTCGCATATGTATGCGGTTCGTAATTAGTTGCATCTGCCAGCGTTTTCCACAAAGCCTTTCTTCTTCTTAAGATTTTGTCTGGCTTGTTCCTTCGCAAGGGGTTGAGGATGTTGCGACTAGAAGATGTCGACACTGAATTATCGTCATCATCGTCAAGAACATCGGCGGGATTTCCTGGAATGAGAGGTAAACGGTGATCCAATGGTTCGAACCCATGCTTCGCATCGAAGGTTCGCAAGACTTGATCTATGTCCAGACCCGGTGCTCGTCGGGCAGTCGATCCTGAGTCAGGGTCAACAATGAATTGATAAAGGCACTGAAATTCGAGATACAACGACATGAATGTCTCCTTGGGATAGCTGACTTTTTGACGTGAAAGATTTCTCGGTGGCCAGAATCCGTGTCTTTCGATATGTACAGTCGTGAGAAACGATCGAAACCTGTCAAGGTGCTCCCGAGCTGACTGGTTGAGACCAAATGTCGAGCCTGAATTAAAGTCCTCAAAGAAAGTACCTATCGAAGATATGACCTTTTCAAGATGAGACTCTATGGTAATATTTGCTTGAGTCATCAAAGCCTTGGTTGTGCGACTGATGTTCTGATATTCCCCACTGGAATGAAGCATTTCGTCCATTCCAACACTATGCGCGAATGCATTCTTCCATAAATTTGGCATCTTAAAGGTTTCGGCTAGATGGAGCGCTGCAAGTGAATGATCAGCACACATCCTGAAATCATAATAGCCCTGTCCCTCAAGATAGGTCATCAAGTCCATTCGATTCCGCTCCGGAGATGACCTGTATTGATCCATACGTTCGAGGACCGACACCAACGATCTACCCAGGCTCTTTCCAATGATTGGAAGATCATGCATCCATGCGAAAAAGTTTCGAGTGGTCAAGTGGAATTCGAGAGCGGCGATATTATCACTGTCCTTGGCAGGTGGCAGATACAGCTCATAGAAAGACTTTCTTTGTGCCATACGTGCTCGAAGGGTTGACGGGTGGGCTCTGGTGGCTGGCTGTTGTTCTATTACTTTCGAAACAGAACACAATTGTATGAGATTCTGCAGATTCCGCGACCTCAGGTCCGACATGCGAATCAGAAACGAAGGTTTCCGTTGGGATTGGCCCTTCTCAAAGAGGAAGACGAACAAGTCGCCATCGGGAAACCAGAGTTGAGTATCCTATGTATCGTTAGCACCCAAGTATTGCATTATATCTGATTGTCAAAGGTTCGCTGCTGTATTGAGTACCTTGTGAAGTCCTTCCCATTTCGTTGTAATCCTTAATTGAGCGTCCCAGTTGCGAACTCCCGCCAGTGGGTTGGGAGCATTCCCAGCTGGCGTCTGTATCGAAGTCGTCATAACTCAGCCCAAAGAAGATGAACAATTTCGATTGAATTGGGCCGTTTTTCCGCCTTGTGCAACGCTCTAGCAACGCAGCATCTTGATGGATACAGCTCTCAAAGAGTGAAGTGCCAGATGGATCAAAATGAATTAGAAAGAAAACTTCCGACCTGCTGCAAGGAATAACGAGAATCAGGAAAGTTTGGCTGTGCGACTGCGTACGAGCTGCAAGGCGCGCTGTACAGCGCTTCCGAAAGATTCTACGACTTGCGAGAAGAAGCTGTAGCACCAGAAGTCTTTGTACACCTGATCGCTGCTTTACTGTTTCCTTGCGTAATCCAATGGCAGCACGGCTCGAGTCTTTGGACGCGATGGTAGCATACGAAGTATAGAGACAAATAGATTCCCAGCTACCTACCAGATTTTGTGCCTCTTTCTGGGCTTCAAAGGTCGCATGCAGCTCATTATCTCCAAGCAGCGAAGACCTTAGTGACGTCCTAGTCTGGTGGTGGCGTCCGGCGCAGAAAAGGCTGGGCCGTGAAGACGTAGCAGCGGATGGTTGGATAGCTACTGGTCGATCGCTTCGGACAATATCAAACTAGCAGGAGTTTAGGGACAATCACGAATCCCACCATACGAGAAATGGATGCGAGGGACCTTGCATACCCTGGTCCTCCCATAGTCTTTTGCCTGGTCGGCGCCCAAAAGAGTTGGCATCGACAGGACCCTCTGACCATTTAGGCAAGCTGGGAACATGGGTTGCCAGATCCACGATTTCCATTTGACCAGGGCCGAGACTTGTCGAGAGCCCAGAGTCCGAGCTATGGTCTGTCTACTATTGGCGGCATTCATCAAAAGCAACTTTTCAGCATTAACGACGGCTACGATGACCCGTCCTCGCTCTCTACATCTGTGCACTCTCTCTCTCTCTCTCTCTCTCTCCTAGGTTGAAACAACACAGGAAGTGATGGTGTGCATCGGACAAGCTTGCCATTGCATACAGAGTATGTAATGTTATTTTACCGACCTACAGCAGGAAAATTATGTACGTAAATGGCGAAATTGGTAGGCAAGACGAGGAAACAAGGCTCCCATTGCCGATTGATCCAACTTGCGAGAGTATCGATAATCTCTCTCGATTGACACTGTGCTACACAACTCTATTCTGCTGCATATTTATCCAGTCAATTGGCTTCAATCTAGACCGACGTTAGGGCCATTGTGTTACTACTATAGTACTATGTATGTAGAACCTCCTCGTGGTCAAGATACACTACTAAGTTGGGACACCCTGAAGCAATGGCAAACAGCAGTGGAGTTCAAGGAGGGTCAATGAATGGATCATTCACCAGTTGAAGCCAGCGCACACACACAATCCCATGGCGCATTGTGCCGGTGCCATTATGTAAGTATCTCAGATGGTGTACAGAGTACTGTTGTCAGCTTCTGCAAACAACTGGGCAGACGTGCTCAAACTTTTCATCTTGCTCGTCCAAGCAGCTTCTCTACCAGGCTATCTTGGCGAGAGTTTGTACTGTACAAAATCAGTCCGTCAGTCGCACCAGGCTCTCAACTTTCAAGTCTCTTAGTACCACTCTTTTAATCTCACGAATTCCAGGGACCGGTCCCCTGTTCTCGTGCGGCAAACGCAAATCGTTCCCTCCTTGGCCGATTGCATTGGTCATTAATAGTTGAGGGAGCGAAAATGATCTTCTCCAAAGTTTACCTCCAGATCGTCCTACTATAAATGCCCAGACGCGAACCAGTTGCTGATCAGACTCACCACTATTTCGATAATGTCAAATCGTTCTGGGTGTGGTGTAGGCACTGTTAGGGAACACTGCCGCCATACTACTGGCGCTGTGGCTTTTGAGCCTGCTAGCTGGATGCCGTCGTTAACGCAAACCTCTCTATTATTATTACTCTCTGTGAGTGGTAGAACCAACCTGCTCTGTGTTAGCCGCCTGGGGGCCACTCGTAACATAGCTTCACTATACAATGATCAGCAGTATACTTACACTTCAAACAGCGCCTCTTTGCAGTGGCTACACCAACCCATCGGATCTCAAAACATGGGATATTGATGAAAGGCACTGGTGGCTAAATCAAACTTGTATGAGATTATCGTTATTAAAAATGTTTTCGTGGCTTACAGCCATCGGAATGAATGGTGCTACACGCGGCTTGGTATGTATTCATTTGCTGCTCAACAACAAACCATAGGGTTTGAGAGCTGTTAGAATACATGCTGCCAAAAGGACACCATTAAATGTTGCCATAATATAGAAAGGTGAGCCAAATGACACCTTGTCGAACAGTGATCCGCCCATCTTCGTCAGGATCAGTATCCCTGCACCCCCATAGAGCGAATACATGCCCGCTATCGAACCTTTCAATGCTGAAGCATCTTCTTTTGATGAGTCGTTGCCACCCATTAGCCGACTTTCCTCATCCATACCTTCACCTTCTGCATCGTCTGCCAGGGCATCCGACTGACCATCATCAGTGAAGACTTCGGGTGATCTCCGCTGCTGACTTTGTTGTAGAATGCCGTCACTCAATATCCCGAGGCTGCACACAATTGCTGCAATTTGGCTCAAGCCTATAAGTGCCATAGCAACAAAGTCTCCGACAGTGCCATTGACCCCTTCTCGTTTATGTTGAACGGAAATTCCAAAAGTGATATAGCCAGCAATGCCGGCACAGGCCCCAAATATCAGTGGAATATTTCTAGGCAGTCGGGCGCTCAAATAACCGAAACCCGGGGCCGCTAGAAGGGCGATCAGTTGTGAAACGCCGGTCAATTCTGCAGAGAGGGTATAGGCTCTTGGACACCGTCGCTTGATGTCGGGCAAACCTGCTGGGGCATCGAGAACTTCAACATTGCACAGCCCTGCAGACTTGAACTGCGCATTGATAGCCAATGGGATGAAGAGGGAAATGCCCACGGAGGAGGCCCGAGCAACAAGACCGCCGGTATATCCAAGGCCAATTTTCCGATTTTTGAATCCCATGATAAATGACGTCGAAAAGCGCATCCAGAAGGGTGTTATCTTTGCTTCAGCATCCGACAATGTTTTGTCAGATCGGAACGAACGGATGGCCATGATGATACCTTTTCCTTCGTCGTCACGGATCTGGCGAAGCCCAAAAAACGACCACACAGACAGCACAAGAGCGACAGCAGCTACAACATAGTAACTGTCTTGCAAGGCTTGAGCAGGTGATATGCCCGCTTTCTGGAATCGCGCTGGTAATGGTAAGAAGACGGCCAGCGATATCAAAGCACCAATCCCTGTGAATACTCCGACGAGACCAGCAACGCGAGAAGAAGAGGATGAGGGCTCCGTCGACAACGGCTTTCCATTAGCCTCGTTGCGATTTAAGGCGCTGTCTCTCTGCATTGTCGCCGGCGTTATTGTTGTGTCAGAAGAGACAGAATCTGCGTGAGTACGGCCAGTGTGATCGGCTATGGTATCAGCAATAGCTCGAGAATTGTGATTTGTCTGGTCATCGCGAGAATGATCTCGTGTCACATCTGGCGTCAGGTTTGATGTTGCAACAGCTGGCAGTATTGCTGTCACCATAGTACTGGCAGCCGCTCCTCCAATGCTGAAAAATAGCCTTCCCAACAAGAGCTGTGGGTAGACATTCTTGGCCTGCACGAATAGGACCAGGGCAAGAGCAATGACGAAATATCCGAGGACGCATACCTAGTTACCAATCCTCATTAGACATAGGTCAATCCGAACAAACAGTTTGATAAAGCCTACCATTCGTACGCCTATGCGGTCAGAGAGCAGACCCCAAACAGGGCAAGCAACGAGGGCCAGGAGCTCATCTGCAAAGCCAAGGTTTCCAACAGCATCACCCTCCCCCTGATGTAAACCAATAAGATCGGTAATTACGAATGACACGGAAGAATTGAGAAAGACAAGAAAGGCGATTGAAAAGGGGCAAACGCCCAGCAGGTAGGTGAAGACCTGGGTCTTAGTCGCCTTGAAGAGTGCCATGAAGCTCGATATGGGTGAGATCCGAGAGGTAGGCGATTGTAAATGTCCTAAGTAGGAGCCTCCGCGTTCGGATGTGTTCAGTTCAACAATGACATGGCCGTAATGGATACGCTGAACCACTGCTAGAGCACCAATATGATATTTTAAAAACTTAGATGTTGTTCTCGGTAGATTCAGTATTGGGAAATTGTCAACGATGGAATATCTGCAATGGAATAAGACTGTTTGATTGTACTGTATAAAAAATAAAATAAAATAAAATAAACAAATCGACGTGCTTGTCTGTACAACATGTGGCACAATACCGTAGCTCTCCTGCCTAAATCGTATTCCAAGCTTCGGTGGAGTCTCCGTGTTACGTCGTTAATAATGCAAGAAGCAAACCGAACAAGTGTCAAAGAACAGAACAGATATCCCACATGCAATCATCGTGCCCTCGCACACGCCACCATAGCTTTCAGTCTGTGTACTCACCTGTCATGATATTTGTTTGAGTAGCAGAATCTTTTGAACTTGATCTACCATTCACTCGCAACTTGGGGATGATGTTGCGCAGGGGACAACCCTACACGTCTCTCAGACACCTCCAGCACTAGATCTTCGACTGTAGCGCATGCGACTCAACAACACAAAATGCCGATGAGATGGGCAGCATATGCTGGGGTCGGTGCAACTGGAATCCTTGACAATGTTCAAGCTGACGGGTGACACGCAGGTCTCGACGACCCTAGCAGGAGGTGTAATCCTGAAAGCACTGCATCAGCGACCGAATTTCTACTCCGCATGTGTCTATCTGGCACAGAGCAATGCAAACTTAATGGTGTGCTAGACCCATCGCTACAAAGGTCCTTCAGCTAAATGTCTATGTCACAGATACTGACCAACTTCATATTCCTCCTCGTTTGCGCTGTGCTCCTCGCTTTACAGAAACTCCTCTATGGACCTCTGCGACCCATAGAAATAGAACAGCTCTACGAGAAAGGATGGTATGCTGTCACCGAGACATGCTTGGCGATGACAATATTCCCAAGGGGTGAATTAGGAGGATGGTTTCTTGTCATGTTCTTCAGCTTGCTTGCGGGTAAGGTCTGGAGCTGGATTGGCGAGGGCCGTGTAGAGTTTTTGGAACAGCAACCACCTTCGAATCCTCGTCTCTTTCATACGCGACTCGCACTCTCACTATCTCTGTCAATTCTTTTCAATACCTCGCTACTGGAATACTCTGTCAAGACAGTCTTACATCAAGCAAGGCCCGATATGATGGTCATGTTCGGTTTCGAATTCGCTGTCCTCACCATAGGCTCATTCTCGACCGCTGCACGATATGCGATCTCTCTGGCGGAAATATATATCATACGAAAACAGAAGAAAGAGCTTATTGAAGAGCGTCGGGTAGAACTTCGGAGACGGCGCGAAGCCGAAGCGCAGTCGGCTGAAGCTGGGGTTGCTCAGTCTATCCCAACGGAAGGCCAAGACGAAATTGATGAGATGGAACTTGACGTTCCTGGGTGGGAGAACAAGGGTCGCTACGTCTTCTACCTCGATCTTGTTACTGGTAAGTTTATGTTCATAGCTGCATTTGCCTAATACTGATTGGCAGATTTTCTGAAATTAAACACCTACCTTGCCTTCTTCGCGATCCTGCTCACATTCTATGGACTACCGATCCATATCATTCGCGATGTTTTCTTCACCTGTCGTTCTTTTATCAATCGGGTGAAGGACTTCATACGATACAGAACCGCTACAAGAGACATGAATGAGAGATATCCTGATGCGACGCCAGAGGAAGTTGCGGCGGCAGACGTTTGCATAATATGTAGAGAAGAGATGACTGCTTGGCCCCCAAACGACACAAATACAGGCACAGCAGCTGGTACAGAGGCCCGCCGGCGCATGCAAAACAGCGTCGCAGAAAGAATGCGCCCGAAAAAGCTGCCTTGTGGGCACGTTTTGCATTTCTCCTGTCTGCGCAGCTGGCTTGAACGACAGCAGAATTGTCCAACTTGTAGGCGCCCAGTGCTTGAGACACGACGATTACCTGTTCCGGGTCCGGACGGGAATATTGGTGAGGGCCTAGATGATCATCAGGACGGCGGAAATCAAGTCAGAGACCATAATGATGGGAACGTACGAAATCGAGCTCGCGTCATTAATCTTGGCCCCCTTCGAATCGGCTTCGGGGCTGGTCGTGAAGATCTACTCAACAACCTTGCCCAACAAGTTCACAATGGCGAAGCGAGACCACTACCAAATGCACGTGCAAATGGTGGTGCTCAACAGTATGCATTTGGCATAAGATGGAATCGCAACGAGGCACCTAGAGAGCGTGACACGAATACTCCAAATATCCAGGAACAGATCAGAACGCTTGAACAACGGATGCAGCAAGAAATCAATGGACTGCGAATGGCTAATGATCAGCTACAAGTCATTCGTATGCTCCAAGGTGAATTAGCCCGACTACGCATTGCACAGGCAAACCCTAGCGCAGAAGCAGCGAATGTGCCACCTCCACTCCCTGGGTCAACAGGGCCATTTACTGTTCGTAATGCGCCACATCAGCCACCTTCAATGGCACAAGTCTTGTCGACAAGATCGCAATCATCGGTCATCCCGGCTGCTAGCTCGGAGCTGCCCCCAGGACTCGTTCTACCAGAAGGATGGTCAATGCTGCCATTACACCGTATTGACATATCTCCGCCGTCGCAAACTGCACCAGCTGGTTTGAGCACGGGCCAATCCTCAAATGTACGACGAAACGCTCCAAATATTGAAGCGCCCACTGCCGCAGGCAATAGTAGGCCTACCAGCGCATCTCCATCGCCACTCACAGATTCTAGAGTGCAGGTATCTGATGGAACCTCGCAACAAGCTCTTGACCGTCTCGCGAACCCTACAACCATTTCGAGGGAGAATAATCCTTCTCATCCACAGCAAGCCGACGATCCCCCCCAGGATCAAACTTTGCAGTCAAATGGGATCAACGGCATGAACGCACCGTCTGCTGTCTCAAGGGAACCCACACCCAGAACAGATATTCCTTCCTGGGGTTTTAGTCAGGCAACACCAACAACGGTAACTTCGTCTTCTGCCGACAGAGAAGGTCATGCAAATGGTCAGGCTATGGAGACTACCGTGGGAAGATCGACTACCGTGGGAAGATCGGCATCGCCCGATGGTACGCCTCAAGTCGACAGGAAAGGTAAGGGCAAGGCGGCCACCGTCGAGGATTTCATCGAAGATGTGGATTGAAACTCTCGAGAATATTTCTGCTGGACCAATACATTTCTTGAACGATGATGCATGCGAGGAAATGGCGTTCTTTATTTTACTACTCTCGAGTATGCTGAGTCTGCCCACGATGCCCGTCCAAAAGCGCACGTGGTCTATTGTTGTATGATTTGAACTATACCCGACGGCGAAAAGCTTAGATGTTTGCGAATTGAGATGACATGAGATCTTCATGTTGGCTCCTCTTGTACATATTGATAATCGGTAGTGAAATCAACCACTCTTCACGGAAAAAAGTTGGCTCCTTGGCACCTGTCCGTCGTCTTCCAAGGTGATGGTAACGATGAGCAGCTAATCTAGAAGATGGCCGTTTTTATTGTGCTGAAGAAAGTAACATGCAGATGGTGGATCTTCAAGTGTTCCACATGGGAACAAGTGCCTTGAAGATTCGAACCTATTTCGGACGGATCGACAGAAGAGAGCGCCTTGTCTGTAGCAATTTCATCATCGTTTGGCTCCTATGTACTTCTGGGGACTGCAAAATCATCCACTTTGCTATTTGGTTTCCCGATCTGGCCACCTCATCTTGATTTTCTACCAGCATCGGGGATCGAGCAGAAAAATGATAGGCAAACAATCCTAAATTTCGGCTCCATTGGATCTTGGTTGCTTGCTCGTGTACCTGAACTTCCGGACGATGTGGCTAGGCCTAAACGAGTAGAAGATACGCTTGCCTCCATCTGTTCTGCTGCGGAAACCCGAATCCTGTCATCAATCTCGCATGGCAATTGGCTTGTCCTTCATGTCTCTTCAATAGTTATAACGACTGACTTGACGGGCAAGTGAACTAGTCATCATAGCTCCCCATTGTTCTCGAGGTAAGTGGCATAGATTTGCCTATCAATCCAAGACTTCCTTAAGCTCCTGATAGCCCCCCGAACGAAATCCTTGTTGGCAATCCCGAGCGTTCTCCTGCGTCGTCTTTTCGTTCAGTTGTGTGTGATATGTGTCGCTCTTCGCCCGCCAGATTTCCTTGTTCTCTGTCAAGTATCGTCCTTGGTTTCTTTCACAGTCGTGGAGTAGTAGGTTGAGCCTGTGCTGCCATTTCGTTGTGAGATCCCAGTGTTATCAGCGCGCACTGCGATTCAATTGTCATCATGCCGTCAGCGCATGACGACGTGCCGGTGTCGACCTGGGAGAAAGGTGATGCGGAATACGTTCGAGGAATCGCCATGAACGGGGGACCCGTCCATCCGAACAAACAGTACCAAAACGCTCCGGAACTGGAGGTCCCGAATCGCGACCCTCGAAGACTAACTCAACCGACTTGGTTGTTGGAACATCCAGATCACGGAGAGAGGACTAACGGAGCCAGCACACACGACCAGAATCAAGAATTACCAGCACTTCAAGTGCAAGGACCGCCGGACGAAGCCGACACTTTTCAACCTGTTCTCGAGGACGAACCAGGCTCGTACGATCTTGTAGAGCCTCCTCAAGCGGACTCGCATGTTTTCTCGCTTACAAAACAAACTCTGGCTCTCCTTTCTCAAGAACATCTCCACATCATCTTCTCCGATCCATCCCTTCTACTACGCTTCACAGCATTTATATCTGCCCACCGGCCGCAATCCGTCCCTTTGTTGGTATACTACCTGGATGCACTGAAAGCTCTACGCGCCATACACTACGCAAATGCAGTAACAGAGGCATTAGAGCCGTTGGAAGGTTATGGCTTCACACAGGAGACGGTAGCACCTGCAAAGAATTCTGCTTTGGAAAAAAGAGCAGAAGAAGCTTTCCAAGCTTTGGTGGATGAGGAATTGCCAGCGTACATCGCACACCTCTACATTAATATCGTCAGTCAGAGCATTTCGAGGCGCATCACAGGGACCCTAGCGCCACATTTGAGGGAGGCATCGGAAGGTCTGGCAGAAGTTTTCTGTCTGACTGATCCATCTAGGAAGGATAATCCTATTGTTTTTGCATCTGAAGGTTTGTCATATCATCGCGTTATGCTCCACGAATTTACTATAACACTGACTGTTTCGGTCAGAGTTTCATAGAACTACACAATATGGGATGGACTACGTTCTTGGCCGAAATTGTCGCTTCTTGCAAGGACCGGACACGAACAAACTCCAAGTTCAGCGTATAAGGAGCGCGTTGGATGCTGGCAGACAGCACCAAGAAGTGTTCCTTAACTAGTGAGATCCAATGTTCCCTCCCAAACATTAATTTATGTACACTCTAACGTCATCTTCCAGCCGTCGCGATGGTTCACCTTTTGTCAATCTCCTCATGATGGCCCCTCTTTGCGATTCTCGAGGCAAAATTCGTTACTTCATCGGTGCTCAGGTAGACGTCAGTGGTCTGGTGAAGGATTGCACAGACATGGAATCCTTGGAAAGACTCGTTGCAGAACAAAATGATGAAGAAACCCAAAGCGAGCAAGAGAGTCATCAGAACGGGGATCAGCAGAATCCTCTGATCCTCAACCTCAACGGGAATTCATCCACACACCCAGAATCAAACCCCGAAGAAAAAGACGAGTTCCGAAGCCTGAGCGAAATGTTCAATATGGGAGAGTTGTCGACGGTACGCAAATACGGCGGAAGAATGCACACAGATCGAACAATCGACGATAACGAAAGTATAATGTCTGGACACAAACCTCGTTTACTACTCCGTGAGCCAAGTCCAGACCATGTCATGAAGAACATTATCGGACCTGAAGGAGTGAACGGTGTGGCTGCGAGATCCAGCGGCAAACTCAGTGGAGTTTACAAGCACGTAAGTTGTCTATTGACTCACCCACCGCCATTAGCCCGCTCGGCTGACCTCTTCTTTTCCGTCAACAGTACCTTCTCGTCCGCCCCGCTCCGTCCTTCCGTATTCTCTTCGCTTCCCCATCCCAACGGGTCCCCGGAATCCTACAATCGAACTTCCTCTCCCGAATTGGTGGATCACCACACGTGCGCTCCGAACTCGAAGCCGCAATCAGTGAAGGCCGCGGCGTAACGGCCAAGATCCGCTGGATATCTCGAATCCATTCAACTACAACATCTTCGCGGAACCCCGAGCCTCGGTCCCGAGACCCGCTCGATAACGACCACGACTCATTACCCTCGACGAATAGCGACGTAGGTCGTCCCCGATGGATTCACTGTACTCCACTCCTCGGTGCAGGAGGCCAAATTGGTGTCTGGATGGTTGTTATGGTGATCCCAGAAGAAGAAGAAAAGTCACAACAACCTCAGCTTGACTCTTCCGGCCCCAGAATGGCTCCCCCCGTCCAAAGATCTCGAGATATGAACGGAACAAGGAAACCAGAATGGCATCGAGACATGAACGTCATGGACCGCAACCGTCACGCCACCAACGGCCACATGAATGGTAACGTCAACGCCACCAATCCTACCACGTATCTCAATCATCACGACCCCAACAGATCCCGACCTGGTCCCCGCTCCCCGACCCCTGATCATTCCCACCACTACACTCAACAACAACAACAGCAGCAGCAGCAGCAGCAGCAACAATATCAACCCTTCTCTTCCGCCTCCCGAACCAGCAGCCGCCACCCTCCTCCACCCCAACCGCCCACCACGTCAGACAAAGGAATCGGCATCCTATCTCTAAGCAACCCCGTCGAAGGATTCCGTCCCTCTCCTCACCATCGTTCCGACCACAGGACCGGTGGAAACGTGGCAAACGGTAACGGTAACGGAAACTCCAACGGCGACACCGCTGAAGTCGACAGATCGTCTCTAAGTAGCAGAAGTAGAAGTCGAGCAGGCAGCATGTCCGCTTCTATCAGATCAGCGAGATCCGGTTTCAGTCTGGGTGAGGGGAGTTTGAGCAGTTTGAGGATTGGTTGAGAGATTGATAAGGGACGGATCGGAGGGAAGATAGAATGTCATGGATGGAAAGGAATGGAGGAAGACGGAGGGGGAGAGAGGGGTTATGGTATTTGGTCTCGTGAGTCGTGAGGTTTTGAGATTAAAGAAGTTGAGGCTGAGGTGTTGTTATTGAAGGGTAAGTATGAATTAGGACGAGGTCTGTCTGATGCTGTTTCGCGGTTCAAGCTAATCGTAGCGGAATCTTGGGCCGATGATAAATGTTCGTGTTTAGTTGGAGTATTGTTGTTGTTGTTTTGATTTGATTGATGATGTCTGGCCATTTATGGTATCTTGCTCGAGGTTTGTGATATTCTTCAAAAGATTTATTCGTATTCGCTAGTTGAGTCTACGGACGACATGTTCAGCAATGGAGTGGTGCTAATATATACCGGTTAGCGACAATCAAATCATGTAAAGTTATGGGTCAGTACTTACTCCACCAATCTTTGGATGGAAGATCCTCGCCAATTGATTTGGAGTGATCCATGAACCTAGATCCTGAGCTTCAGGGTCGTCTCTTGGTTCGGGTTCTAGCTCTGGGTTATCCCTCTTCGCTCTGGCCATGTAGCAAACAGCCAGGCGACCCCAGTCACCAGATGCCTTCGCCTCGTCGAGACAGGTGTCTGGATCGACGTCTTCATATGATGGATCGTCAAGAGGTTCGTCTGGATGATTTCTTCACCTGCATCTCCCCATGTCTGATAGAACCAGATGTCTGGGTTGGTGTAGGCTGGTTCTATGTTGCTTGGTTCACAGAATCGATGTCCTTCGAATGAAGGATCGTAGTCAATGAATGTTATTGTTGCATTGCTGAGGTGATTACTTGATATTGCTCTCTGAATAGCAGCGGAGACTTTGGCGTTGAGTAAGTTGGTGAGATCGTTCATGTCACGTCTCAGATCCTGAGTCAGTAGAGGGCAAGTGTGATTTTTTGTCGGATTCTCCCAGATGCAGAATGTGACATTGTTGCACTGAGTTGTTTCAGCGTTGAAGAATTGGGCATAACCCGTGACAAAAAGCTTGGGTGAATTCGCTCCAATGGCATTGTCGAGGGCTCCTTTGATTACAAGATCGAGAGCCATATCGAATTCCAAACCTTTGATGATCGAGACCGTCGAATTGATAGCTTCCATGCAGTTGTTCGTAGATCCCCATCCCCCGAAATGGTAGATGCATGAATCAAGCAATTCAAAGAAACCAATATTGTTTCCTCCTATCGACAAGGTAGTAATGTCTGCCTTTTTGCTCGCATATTCGAGTTGAGATCCGGATTTCCCACCATCCTCTTTCCTCAATACATCTTCAATTCTAGCTCCAGTACACGATCGGAAATCGAAAACGTGCGTTTGGCCTTGGTTCAATTGAGAATTGCTGTCGACCACGGCAGGGTAAGAATGATCTGAACGACGACAGGTATTGAATAGATCCCACCACGATATATGACTACCAGCCCCTGGACCAGCTGAATATGAATCCCCCAGTGCAACAAAAGTTAGTGGACGGTCCTGGACCTCTTCTTGTTGTTGCTTTTGTAATGGGTATTGGCCGGCATGTCTAGAATCTGGCTCGGCGTGGGCTATCGATGTAGGAACAGTCACCTCGGCGGCCCATGTTGTCAAGGCCACAAGAACTAGGAAGGTGGAAAAGAATCTCAACTTCATCGCTTTCAGTCGAAAGAACGTTGTGATGAACAACAGCGGATGCTGATCCGACTGAGAGGCGTTTGTGGCGTCAGGTATTTCAGCGCCTGTCCTTACCCGGTATCACAATACAATATATGCCTCTCAGGGAGAGATGCATCCAGCAATTGATAGCAGGAATACTTCTAAAGATGAACGATCCGGGTACAAGGAATTATGTATCGATCACCTCCAGATGAGATTGGGAAGGTCAAGAGGAGGAGGATGATGATGACGGCCTGTATGGCTGTCACATGGACCCTGGATACAAAAACAATCCAAAAGCGGAATAAGCACAACCAATGACCGCCATACATAACCAAGTCTTCTTCGACGTGTGTATTCTTTGTTATGTTCAATGGCACCAAAATACTATTCCATACAATGTTTCAGGGGAATATGTCTCTCTCAAGGATGACAATACACAGGCAACACAACTGCAATCATTGCGATGGATCCATACGCTATGTTTGAAAGTTATACTCCCTCGCCTCAGTCAGATTATCCGCCTGATTCGACGTGCAGGAACTGTCACAGCGACAAGAGACAAGTGGAACAGGTAGCATGATTGCAGATAGACATTCACCTAGACGTTTCAGACTGATCTGTCTACGTTCTCATAAATTTGGTTCTGTAGGTAGCAATGTGGTACATGTTTTGCAATAGATCTTTTTTCCCTCCCTCTTCCCAAGAAGCTATCGTCCTTACCGCTGGTGGTGATGATGGCGATGCTGGTAACAAGCAGAAGAGCGCTGTTGAATATGTCGTTGAACATTGTTTCGTACACCGACAGGTGTACAGCTTTGGTTGTCTCGTTAAGCCGTAGCTTTGCTCCCATAGTGATCTAGCACAAGTTCGAATATTCTTGAGTTCATCGTACGGAAGCTGCCCGTCAAGGGAACTGCTGCTTGAGGGCTGAAACAAGCGATATCTAGGCCTGTCAACAGGTCCAGCTCTCTTTGACCTAGGACGTCTGTAGGTACTGTTCTAGGACGCGCTTGTTCCGCGCTGATCTTCACTGGATTACTATTATCGGCTCTCGCTGTTTCGTTGTCAATCGTGACTCTTTTATGCAATGAATTCGCATCGAGGGGAAGCACAAACTGCCCGTCACCTGATCACCCGAATAGATCCTCAGCCCGTCTTCTTCGCCCGCCCCTCCCCTCCAGAACGTCGCTGAATAATTCCTTGCCCTCGTTCTTCTTTCTTGACTCATCGTAACTCGCTGGAAACAACTCCTTGATCTCTTTCGCTCCCCTTCCCTTGACGGATATGCCTGCGCCGCCTTTGATAGACAAACCAGCACCACCTCTGATATTAATACCTCCGTCACTGACGGTATCTGGAAACAATTCCCGACTACCGTCAGTGAAGGGGACCTTCATTTTGCGGTCAAAGTCTTCGGCGGCCGCATCAGCCGCTGCATCGAAGGCGTCAGTCCGACGATGATTCGATCTATCGGTCTTGTGGGGGAAGAGCTCACGTTTGATGTTCCTAGCAACCTTCTTGTTAGCGGCTGCGGATTCCGGGAAAAGTTCACGGGCCGGAGGTGCATCCCGTTCACGTTGAAGTAGTGATGTACTGCCAGTTCCATTCGTAGACTTTGACGTTGGAAAGAGTTCTTTTGACGCATTGACGTCGCGCTTTCGAGGGGGGGGTGATCGTCTTGACCGAAAACGTGATCTCGTGTCGTCTTGAGAGGCAGATCTGATACCGTCTGGCGAGGCACTGCGGTTCCGGCTGCCTTTTGTATCCGTGAACAGATCACGCCCTCTTGCTCCATCACCATTCGAAGGTTTCTCATCATCGTACATGCTTGCATCGAAATTCGCAGTAGGATCCCCACCCGCATTTCTGTCTCTCCTTCGACGATGTTCTCGGTCATCGAACCTTCTCCGCTTGTAGTCACCGTGCTCTCCGCCGGCGCGTCCACCTCGCTCACGCTCGATCTTCATGCGCTCCCTTGGATCATGTTCCGGGTGCATAAGATAGAAGCGACTCGCCTCGTGGGCTCGCGGTTTCTTCTTGTCAGAAAACAGCGCCGCCCGAACTTGAAGCATGGATTCTGGGCGTGCTGGCATGGACTTGGCAGTTCGTACCTCAAGGGGGTCGTTGGTAATAGCTGGGTTCGATGGGTCTAGTGTGAATGCATCTAAGGCCTTCGTGGCCAGTTCTTTGGTACTATAAAGAATGTTTGCGCTTGTATCGTCTATCCATTCTATCCGCGTAGGCTCAGCAAGTGTGAAGTGTTCCTTCGCAAAATCTCGAATCTGATCTGTAGTGGCTTCATCTAAACCTCGGATATGCACTTTGTTGGGCTGTATGTCTAGCGTCTGGTCTGTGTAGGCAAGAGGTATCTCCGGGTCTGTCTGTACAACTGTGCTGACAGGTGCTGGTGTTGGTTCCTGGGGTATTGTCAGTCCATCTTCTAATACCCTCCGTATCCACTGCCAACCTCGAATATCTGTTCCTCTTCGGGCAAAGGACCAAGGTCCAGATCCATGTCGATGTCCATATCCGCTGCCATGTTTGTAATGTCCGCTTCAACGAGGCACTAGGATCGATATATGGTGTTGAAGACGACAACTCGACGCCGTGGACACGCGCTCACCTAGCTATCGATAGCAATATGTAGATTCGACTAGTTGGATTGCTCTATGAATCTGACGAGTGACGTTGCGTGCATCAACTGCCTCAAAGTATCAAATATGCCGCAGGATGATGCATTGGTGGATAAGCGGTGGTATTTGGCAGAATTATTGGGGATATCTGAGAGGGATGTTGGAGGCGGAGTTGAGGTCGTACCTTCTCATTCTAGGCGGTACAGTAATTACTACTCTGAGTTCATTGTCCTACACAGATCAATGCCCCGAAACATGAGGGAAGTATCACTTGAATATGTTAATTGAAGAAATGAGTGGAACTGTATAATGAAGATAAAGAAAGATGATAGTGAATACGTATCAAGATTCTTGTCGATATTTATCGTCTGTGTAATGCAAAGCTACTTTTGTTCACCAATCTTTTCGAATAAATATGCTCTATGGGAGATCTTATACACACAATTTGAGAGTCCACTCACGACTGGGGCCACCTAATGCCAGACAAACTCGGGGGTATCATAATCCCAACGCAGAAATAAAAAACATCAAGTTAAGATTGGACCGACACAGAAAGGACAATACCAAGGACCGTCACTTGACGGAGCGTCGTCCAAGATCACACAGGACAGATGGTATCGCTCAGCTCCCACACAAAGTGCTCCATTGGCACACTCTAAGAGATCCTCATCCAAAGTCCTGCCGTTGCAGACACACTCGATGACTGTGGCTTGAGGGTCATCATCAGTCTCCTCTCTGTGGTCATTTTCCAGATCGTTTGTCCCATCACCAGATTTGATGGCAGACTTGCTGTCTTCTATATACCCTTTCCGGTCGTGTCCATCCTCCGTATCTTCGTCAGAGCTGGTCTGGTAACTCCGCGACTGCAGAGTCTGCTCTGATGGCCTCGTGGACCCCAGCTTTCTCTGCCTCCTCGCTTCTTTGGTTGCCTTGTCTTGCTTACTGGTCGCAAGAGGATTGTTTTTTTTTTCTCCTCTCATCGAGGCCGCTTGCCGCACGGCCCTTGCGATTCCAAAAATTCTTGACTGCACCAAAGCCTCTTTCGTACCCCTGAGCCTGCATTCTACGAGAAACCTCGCGAAAGCGGCCTTCGCCTCGCAGACCGTTCATATGGGCATTCTCCATGATATTTCTCATGTGAGCGATCGCGGAAGCTTCTTCTCCAGAGGACCAAGCTGTGCCTCGACTTGGCTGGTAGACGGCTGGCTCAGGAGTGGAGATGGAGGCAGGACCGGGGGCGAGGGTAGGAAGAGGAGCTACAGGAGGGGCAGGTGATATATATACCGAAGTCGAAAGGGATGTAGGCACGCTTGAAAGTGATGAAGTTGAGGGAAGTCGCTGTGTCAGACGACGGGGTCGTTTCGCACGTGGTGTCGATAGATATGACGCCTCCGAATCTTCGTTGTCGTCATCGTCGTCATGACCGGAAGGCGTTGGTGCCTTTCGCTTCTTTGGACGTTGCGAAGATCCCGCGGGCGGGCCGGCCGGAAGAAGGACTGGAACAGAGAGGTCTTCAGTATCGACATCGGGGTCCTCGTCGGCCTCTAGCCAGATGACATCAGCATTTGTGGCTGGTTGGTAAACATCGTTATGTTGGCTTGATGTTCGAGTCGACGTCGGGGACTCCCTCTCTTCATGTCTTGTGTCAACTTCTTGGCTGTTGCCGACCGTATCCACTGTCACTTCAGGATCTCTGGTTTCATGTTGCCCCCTCCAGATCCGAAGTGCTTCCCCAATTTGAAAGGGGGGCGGACGTGGAGATTGCGTTAAGAAAAAGGGGTCGATGGCCTGAGGAAGTGCCGTCACTGGTCGAGGAGGAGAAGATACTCCGACAATTGGATGTTGGTATTGACCAACAGCAGGTAGGTCTTCGTCGAAGTCAGGCCAGACGAATTCAGCAGCGTTCACAAATGGATTTTGGGTTCGTCGTGGATCCATTGTGAGAACAAGGGAGGGGAAAGAAATAGATTTGATATACCACGAACGAGAATGAGTGAAGCGTGACGCCGTGATGTGAGTCCAGCAACAACACGAGAGCTGTGAAGAAAGC
Organism: Phaeomoniella chlamydospora; assembly: GCA_001006345.1. Taxonomy (NCBI): domain Eukaryota; kingdom Fungi; phylum Ascomycota; class Eurotiomycetes; order Phaeomoniellales; family Phaeomoniellaceae; genus Phaeomoniella; species Phaeomoniella chlamydospora. The sequence goes on along the minus strand of LCWF01000111.1, from coordinate 88,455 downwards.
AATCGACTCCGCAATGATGTTGCCTGTGGAAGCTGAACACCGAAACCCAATGCTCTTCGAAACGAGTGATATGATATAATATAAGAAACAAACTCCGTTTTCAAAGCGCAGGACCTCCACGAAACAAATACCTCCGTATCCATCCATCCTGCCCTCTCAAAAGCGTGAATGAACGAGGCTCTTAACATATGCAAGATTCACGATAACGATAACAATACAATAACACGAATGACCCCTGCAGTCACCGGCCATTGTAACAATCCACACAATGTTCCACAAGATTATATCTATCCATACAGCACGATACCACCAAACAACTTCATCATCATGAAACACCGTTCACCATTCACGGCTATTCCTGCATCAAGGAAAGTCACGGACCCGACGGATAGGAACGATTGCTGTCTCGGTGAATAGCATCGTTATTCTATTCTTCTATTCTCCGACCGTGACATTACACAAAATAGTGAAGTGAAGTGAAGTGAACTGGATTGGATGTTACCGTGAGTGACACGATGCCCACGATAGATGTCGACAATGTTTCTAAGAGGTAAAATGATAATGCCCTGCAAATGTACATGGAAGGACGGCTGGGAAATCAATGTGCAACAACAGTCATAGACAATATGTATGGATAAGAAAGGAATTAAAGGGAGGGTTTTCTTTTCTGTTTTTCTTAGTGGGGTCGTCTGCGAAGGAAAGTGGAGGTTATATGTATGTTTGTATGTAACGTGGGAAATGAATTGGGATTTGATTTGGTTGGATTGGATTGGGATTTCCTGTTTCGGGAAAAGAGAGGTATGGAAAGAGAGAGAGAGAAAGGCAAAGAGAATCTTCTTTTTGGGGGTATGGAATATAGAGGCAATTTGTCTGGCTGTCTGTCTGCAGATTTATGTTGTCCTGTAACAGGAATTCGCTGAGCTTGGTGTACGGGAGAGGCATGCAGGCAGACGGATAAGTAGTTGGGGGAATCGATTGGATCGGATTGGACAGGATGAATGAGAATAGGATAAAGGGAAACCTATTCCTCGATCGGATTGGAAATGGAAACGGAATAGGAAAAAGAAAGGAAAACCAAACAGGTTCCGCCTGTGTCATGAAGTTGCTGATGACATACTCTCATAGGTACATATGCAGAGGTAGGTAGGTAGCACAGTATCAAGTCTCCCTTGATATTCCGTGTACCATTAGGCCACCAATAGACAACAAGAACAACAACACGACGACGACAACAAGGAAAAGAACATCTCGTTGGATCATTTCAGCCATCCAGGATTACAATACCATTTATGGGAAAAAGGAACGGAGCGAGCGACGGAGCGAGAGAGATTAGGCTGCCCATTTTTTCTTCTCTCTCTCTTTCTTGGATCGGTCGTACAAGACGGATAGATACTTGTATATATATGGATATGGTTTGTGTAACATAATAATATTGTAAGGAGGCACGGCTGATTGATAACCGGATACTCAGGGCCTGCCTGCGCTTTAGGAGGACGACGAGTAGACAAATGAGGAAATAAAGTAAGATGAGAGAAAAAGAGAAAGATGTGTGGAAATGGGAGCAGCGAGAGAAGTAGATAATGAGTAGAGGAAATCAAGGGGGAGTTTGTTGGATGTTGGCGAGGGATGATGAAGGGAAATTAATTATTCCAAGTCTTGTGCTGAGAGAGGGACTGAGAGGTAGACGTAGGTGATTGATTGAATAGACCAACTCAGAAATTTCGATAGTTAGTGATTAATTACTATACGTCTCTTGAAGATACAGGATATTATGTTATGGGCTTTGATTCAATAGTCTGTCTGCAAGCAAATAAATGAGGAGATTTTGAAAGGGAAAAAAAAAACCCGTGCTGAAAGGGGGAGAAAACAAAAAGACGAGTGCATAATTTTTTGTAACGTAGATATTGTATTTTGGGAAGAACTTGTACAAAGTGCAAATATTCATATGAGGTCGTCTTTTGTCACGGAAGAACACTAGCTGTGCTCCTGAGAGAAGTGAGAAAGACCAATAATATTGTTTTACGTATAACATTAAGTGGGAGAAGGAGAAGAAGATACTTTATTACTTTTTTGCTTGCTAAACGATCATGTGTGCGGTATAGTACCATGATGATTCACCCCTGCGCAGCTCATCTCTGGATGATCGTGTCAGAATAAAACGATATTTAGGAGACAAGCACGAGCAACAGGGGATTCCCTGACACCTTCTACATACTATGACTTGATTACTGTATTATGGCAAACGGTTAAATTTTTTTGTTGAGTAAGTATTGCTTGTTGCTCTCCAAACCTTGTTATTGTTGAATTTACTATGTACATAACTTACATCCAGGACCATGTCAGTATCTTGCTGTATACGGATTGCTGCAGCACGAATATAATACATTTGGACTGACGTGGTTGCACTCGAGAGCTTGAATTGGAAGACAGAACAGACAGACCCCTAGTACATGTAAAGCAAGACAAGGATGTCGAGAGATACAGTACCGATTTCAATAGTTACATGACCAAAGTCTTTCTCGATGAGATGAAAGATCCGTATACCTATCCCAAAGGAGTCATAGATGTTGTACCATAGTACTACATAGTACTGTATTTACATAGTATTACATGGGACATGGGATTTGTGACAATTTGTCGTGTGCAAAAGACATGCTCATTCATACTCGAGTTAATTTAATGCCTGACCTGCGGGTCCCCTTTCGTAATATTAAGCCTCCGCAATACAAAGTGTAATTTACAGTATTTCTATCCAGATAGGGACAATGTGAGATGTCAGAAGTGGGAAAACAAAATGCCAATCATTCTTTACTATGGAGGAGAGCGAAAAAACGGTGCAACGAGATGTACGTAAAAACCCTGGACTTGGCAGGCCTTGGAAAAGGAAAGGAAAGGAAGCGAAGCATCGGTGAGCGGAAGATTTGAAAACACCGAAATTCAGTTACCCACGATGGTATCATCTCGAGACCAGAGAGAGTACAGAGTAATGCAGCAGGCCAGGAACAAGGTTCATTCGAAAGAGTGAGAGGAGAATGAGATGTGGCTATAGGAAGAAGCACAGAAGATCTGCATCTTCGATTTGCATCAGTGACTTCGTAAAAGATCTGCCTCACCGTAGCGTTTCTTTCTTTCCTGTTATTCAACATACATAGTATGTAACTACATAATTTACACTGTGCTCTGAGTACAGACCACAGTACATACAGTACACGACGCAGCAAGTACAGACCCCAGGGAGGGAACGCGCAGAATCGTGCAGTACGGACGGCGTGTCTCGGCTTGACAGATCTCGATGCAACGGTGGTTTTCTGCAAGATTGAATCCCAGTACCATGGAACGGACACCCTTTGCTTGCAGGGATGCGTGTCCAATGAGATCTTAGACATGGCAAGCCGCAAGCCTCCCATATCGAGGATCCTCCGAGTGCATGCGTAATGTATACCGATGGTGTGCATCTTGGTGTTGGTGTGCGTGACCCAGTGACGACGAGATCACCATTTTTGCCGCCATTTGGATGGAGTATCATGTTCCTGTGTACAGACTAAAGCTGCAGAGAGACCGACGAGATCTGAGGATCGTGGTTCACATTAAACATCAAACAGAGTTACCGTACGAGGTCCCCATACTCTGTAGAGATAACATTTGGTATCCGAATGGCAATCGTGAGAAACCCTATCATCAATACACGGGCTGCGCCTGAAAGAAACCAAACGCCTTGTGCATTGGCGGAGAAGTCTGGTATACGGCAAAGTCTGCTGTCCATGGGAATTCTCGATATGCATGGCCGGAAGTGAATCCTTTGGCTTGGCCTACAGCTGCGATGTTGACCACCATGGGAGTTGAGCGGAAATGCCAGTGCCATTAGGCCACTCTAGTCGAAGGATGAGTAATGGTCAGAGAGAAGGGTAAGCTACAGTATCGCGAGAAGGTTTTGGGATACAGCAGGAACCTGCCCGTACCAGTGTCAACTATCTCACAGTATCTTCGGAGCGTAATCAAGAGCACCTCGCGCATCATGATTAAAAGAAGTCGTCCTGGTGCACTATCATGTGCGGGGCTAGAGCATCCTATACCAATGCAATGGTTGGCGGGTACCAGGGTTATGATATCGACTCACCCATGGTACACGACATGTCAAGCTACAGTCCGGTCTTCCCTCGTTCGGGAGGCTGGTGCATGTACTGTAGCATGCCAGATCCTGTAAGGATCAAGGCAACAGGGAATGAAATGATCGACAGGATGTGCCGCTGCAATATCTTCAGTGACTTCTCAAAGGCTGCGACGCTGATACTTGCATCTTGCAATTGTAGGAGGCAGGAGATCCATTACGACATGATGATTTTCATTCACGAGACTTACAGTGGTGCATTTGGTTACTCGGCTAACGACCAAGTTAGAGAATAAGGACTCAAGAGAACGGTAAATAGACTATGTTAAATACCAGCGCTTACCATTACGTTGAATTTCGTTTCAATCTAGCAGAGCGCCACAGCCGTTAGAAAGTCGATCTGGTCAATACTCAATACTCCGTCAAGTGTAATGGACCACGAGTGGGCACTTGCAGTGCCTATGACCACGTTTTTGGGGCCAACATCGATCGGTAGCAAGGATCCGCAAATTGTCATTTGACATGAATAGAATCGACACCGTGCTCTAATCGTCAGAACACTGTGGAACGGTATGATGTCTGCAAAGTATCAGGAGCTGCGTGACGAGCGAAGTTCTTGATCACGATCTTCAGATCCATTCCAGGATCCCGGAGGCGTCAAGGCACACTTTCTAAAAGTCATAGTCTCGCCTCCGAAGATGTGCTATCGTCCACTTCATATATTGAAAACGCCTTCCTCAGGGGCCAATCCAAGGCAAAAATCGAGCTACTCCCCAAGAAGAGCGGGCTGGGAGAAGACAAGGCCACCGGTGCAGAGTGAATACCAATCAATGAAGCCACAGGAGATCTTGTCTGTGAGACGAATATGCACTAAAGATCGCGGCATAACGGCACGAATCATGATGGTGTCGCATATTACACTGTACAGTGTAGTGCACTCGCATGTGTTGTTAGCTTCTGTTGCGGATGGGCGGTTGTCGCCACACAATATAGATTGGCTTTTGTCTCCAAGTAAGATTGACTTTGATCCTAACGACCCTTGGGACATAGTACGAAAGATCTTCTGAGCCTGTTCCCTCGTTTTGCCTACCGTATCGTCTCGTCTGTCTGTACCGGTTGACTGGAAAGCTAAAGCGCTTATAGAGGCTACTCAGAGTCAGCGGAGACCTTGGATAGATAGTGCAGTAGTCTCTCTTCACAGATGCCAGACAGATCCACAGTCTAACTCATGGTCCATCGACAGGTATTTGTCAAATCAAGGGTCAGTGCTGCGCTAGCGAAGAAGTCCCTCGACCGAGAACCAGGTGTTGTATGTTCGGGCCTATAGCATCAGCATAGTCGTAAGGCAATTGTTACTCTGAGTAAATCACGAGAACACTTGCTGCACAAGCCACGGGAGCCCTGCCCTGTGCCCTTAACAGAGAAACATGTTTCTGCTCCCGTCACATCATCCGTCACTGGGTAACAGCATCTACCGTGACAGTAGGTATTGTCTCACAGCGATGTGAAATTATAAAATTATGATAGACAAGTAAAGTGAATCCGAACGTACTTTACTGGTGGTCAGATTGGGAAATCATGGTGAGAATGTTGGATACACAAACGAGACGAAAGTGGACAAGACACGGCAGATGGATACTTTACGTACATGTCCCCTTGTACCATATTGCTGCACGCCACCTCATGTTTCCGTTGCACATCTTGCTGCGTTCTCGTCTGACGGCAGCTCGACCACGGGTCTGGTAACCATTACCACGATGCCCTCATTTTTATGAAGGGGTAACCTTGTAAGACGCATCCCGCCAATCGGGTACCGGTGGCCACAAAGCATGCGTAAATGTCCCCAAAACTGTTCTCACCTGCATATCCTGTGTCACATATAGCATTGTGGTACAGTGACTCTACGATAAATGTGACCGCGGTCAATGTACCACTGTCTGCCACCTGCACCAAGACATTGCTGGTCGCTGGTAGACATTCTGACAAGCTTAGGTTGTCGGTGAAGGTGACCTGCCGACGAGGCCTCATGATACATGGCAAAGCTGAAGCACAAAATTAGGAACACGTAGCGAATCGATCCTAACGTTTTCGCGGTGTCCGACGCATATTGGCCTGAGGTGAATACCATAGTAAAATGACGCCCCAGGTCTTCTCATCAATAGTGTCGAGGTTAATGGGGCTCTCCGCCGGCCTGGAACCAGCTCCTTGGAACCGTCAGAGACATAAGTGGCACCCACGCCAAACGTTTCCCCAAGACTGCATTTGTCGCTGCAAGGGGACAGCGCCGCTGTCCTAGAGTAAAGTCTCGTAGGCGGCCGTAGTGGGCGACCTACCTCCGTACGATAGCCATTTAGTTGTCACCCCTCCAAAACCGCACCCTTAATATGTTGAGGAATTGTCGGAACTGTATGCTGCTCTACATGAATACTGTTGATACTGTATCTATAATGCCGGTCGGTAGACATGTCATTTACCCGTGTGCAGGGAACATGACTGGTCTCTACTCCCGTCAAGAGCGAAATGCAAGCGGGCATGAGAAGCTGGGCATTTCTTAAGATTAACGGTCAAGGATGCGAACCTTGAGCCAAGCCAGTATAGGTAAAATCGAGCGAATTCCGTCGCGCTAACGTCGATCTTGTGGTTGTCTACAGGGGCGAATATTTAGAGACTCTCGTGCAGTCTACCTCTCTGCCTCGTTCCCCTGTTGGTGCCGTTGACCTTCCCAGCTGAGGGCCAAATGGTAGCCAGAAATTCAACTTTTCACGGTCAAATGATGGAGGACCTGGCCAATGGATGACTCCATATGATGCTCCAACCGAGATGGCGCCAAGCGTCGCAATGCCCTGTAGATCTTCTCGTCCACCGGCAATATGATGGGAGACATTTACGTAGTGGTCGATTCTTGAGAAACAATAATGTTCATGTCAGAATGCACCAATGGACCCGCCCGAGTAGGGTCATCCAGTCTGGATGCGGATAACTTTACAGAGCGTGGCGCCCATTCATTTGTCTGCCTTGGGCAAGATCTCGATCTTCTTATCCCTTTCCGGGCCATACTTAGACCAGATTGACCTCAGCCTCCGTTAATTGATCAATGACACTTTTGTGCAGGCGGAGAATGAGAATGATGAGTTTGGTGGGTCGACTCCACAGTCAACGCTTCAACGTTGGAATTTTTGAGCGACCATGCCTGCGCTCATTCCCCGGGCCCTTTTTCATTCCACGAGTTCGGACCAGCCGATCCAATCTTGCAAGTTTAACAGTAATTTACCTTCCCTTCTCCCTGAACATTTGGAGAACTCCATGGTCTTTAAGCTCCCGTACAGAAGAAAGCCAACTGGGGGGGCCGCTTTCAGTAAAGTGCCGAATTCTGCGGTAAATGTGGTAAAGGGACTTGGCCTCGTGTTTATCGCTCGCTTGGGCGCGGATGATGTGAAGATACAACCAGGTTGTGATCCTGGTTCACGATTGCTCGTTCCAAGGGTATCAGAGGATTGCCCGTCGTCATCTGCTTGACATACATATACCCCAGTCGAAGCGGTAGATCCTTGGTGGACATCCTCCGAGTAGTGAAATTGAAAGAGGAAGGGAGATAGGGTGCAAGCGAGCCAGAAAGTGAGCTTTTGGCTAGAATAGCGATTGGCACTGGCTCAATGAGGAAAGCGCTTAGTTCCCTTGCATTTCTGAATGTTTCCTAGGATCCACTTTAGGTGTCTGCTTTCCCCCCCATTGCGAGCCATGATCTTCAGCTGCAACCCAGAACAGAACCTGGTCCTGGCATTTGTAGGCTGGCTGAACAGGTCCGCCCGACCGTTTATCCCAAGCTGTTTTGGGCAAAAGAGTTTCCCAAAGGAGCAGCCTGCGCCAAACTTGACAGCGAGTATCTCAAATTCAAAAAGACGGCGCCAAAGGCTATCACATGCCCTGGATCATCAACATGGTAATTATAGTACATTACAATGGAAATTGTCAAATCGCAAATCAGATCCTGGAATGTATCTCCTACTCGTTGTATTGTTCCTTGTTTTTCCCCCTGCGTGTTTGTCGTATTGGGTCCTTCGTTTGTGAATCGTTGCGACGCAAGCCAGGTTCCATATCTCAGACACTATCCAGGGTGGTTTGATGCGCATTTCAAACCAGAAAAACAAAGGCGCCGGGACCTTGTACCTCGGCATGAATCGCATTCGGTAGTGTCAGATCATAAAATCGGGTGAATACAAGGGAAAGACTGTATTGTATCATAGATAGTGTCTGATTGATATCATGAACAATCATCACCGTGTGTTGTGAATGACCCGCTGAATTAGGTAAAAGGTCCCTTGTTCTGGCCATCTGTGAATCATTAGAGCCGCACGTCATTTCGAGAGGTTCTACCGTTATAGTGGACGGGTGCAAATGAGAAGAATCCAAAGCCATCAACGTAAGGATGGTATAGGTTGTGTTATTTGTCTTGTTACGGTTCTTTGACTCTGTGCGTGTGTATGGTATTGCAGGTATTGTACGTGGTAGTATGGACTGTATTGGCTGTGCCGTCGGCTGCCATGGCTTATCCACCGTGTTGGAAAGTGTTTGAGATGGATCGACGGATTGGTCTGGTGAACCAGCCAAGCAGGGGGGTGGGATATGATCATATGAAGATCATTATAACCACCCCCCGGTTTACTGATTTTCCGTCAACGTTCGGATTGTCGAATGACGGCAGCGCTGTACCGACGTGGCTTATGCTGGCTCGTAAATCTTCCGACAGCTTTGCGACAAGGATTGGAACAGATTGTAATAGTGATGGGCATTTTACTGAATGCAACGCAGGTCGGCGTGGGTTACATTTTCTAATCGATGTGTGAGAGATGATCTGGAGGAGAGAAAGCGAGGTAGGGATCTCTAGCCAGATAGCTATTAGTTGCCCACCTAGTCTGTACGCCCTTCATTCCATACGAATTGAATCTCCCTGCGCCTGTAAGGTAGAAAGATAATGATGAGGCTAGGTAGATAGCTGGTAAGGAGAGCCGACCATCACTAACATCGATTGTACTTGTCAGTATCCCAAACAGTACGTCCCATGGCGATGTATCTGGAGTTCGAGCAGAGATGGATGGATTTGAACTTACCATCTCTCCGGATTCCCTCATCCCGTTGATTGCATACTGCATACTGCAGATGTACATGTACCTAGGTATGTACCGTGCCGTATGTACAGTACATGTACGAGCACAGCACAAGCCTTGAGGAATAATAATCAATCTATGCCATCCCTGTCATTAAACAACACAACACCACGAACGAATGGACCCCGGTTCGATGACGATAATGGAGCATTACCTGACCGATTCATGCCATACCAACCCTCTTCGTATCGTCCTTTCTCTCTTGTAATCTGTATACCTGGTATGCCTGGTATGCCTGGTATACAGAGAAAGTCTGTTATCCACGGTCCCCACGATCTGGGTTGGAGGCGCTGTACCAGTCCAAACGTGGGTCCCGGTCAACACTATCAATGCCCTGACCTTCCCTTTCTTGATGCCAAAAACGTTCCAGCATCCACCCGTCCTTGGGTTTAGCATCAACTTAGCTCATCGTGCCAAAGGTCCAAAGGTTTGACACCTGCTCTGCTAGATCTCCCCTCTAGGCCGGCATGCTCCACCACCTTGTGGCCTCACGGCCCTCGCCCTTCCCCCAATCGTGCATCGAAAACCGGTCCGCATTCCAAAAAGAGCGTCCATCGATCACATTAGACTTTCCTTCAGATGCGCCTCATATCCTCTTCTCGTTTCTCGTCAGCTTGCTCCCTAATTACCACTTACTGGTACAAACGACCCCCCCATTCCCCTCCGTTTCCGTCAATCATCCCTGTACAAAAATATCAAATTCCCCGACCCAGAATCCAGGCCATTTATCTTCTATTGATCCTATAGTGTCTTCTCCTTGCAAAGCCTCAGATTGGTACCACTTTTCCATATTGTTCTGGCTTGCAATTAGCTTGGGCTTGGATCTAAAAGATCTGAGCTGATTTCCCCCCTCTTTCGACGCTCGGACGTTCAAAAGCCCTGGCTTGGTCATTGTTCCAGTGTTTTGAAATCCTGCTATAAGAATCGACACTTCCTCCGGACCTCTAAAACGTTTTGTCGCAGAGATAAAACTGTTTGAAACTACCTTGGCCTCAGGTTACTCCGAAAGCTTCTATAATATCAACGAGTAAGTGTTTCTTCCATCTTGCATAGCCACTCGGATCATATCTTGTGTTTTGGAATCTGTCCGGTTCCGAAAGACTTCAAGGGCTGGGGTATATCTGACCCTGACATGCCTCGTTGTTCTCTCGAGCGTCATTCAACATTTTAATTACGCTTCTCAACATGATTCCACGCAACAGCTTACTAAATCTTTCCTTGCAGGACAACCTTGCGGCATCTCTCAGTTACATCATGACGAGAGCTCATCGCCGGGGTCCTTGGCTCCCAGAAGAAGACCAGGCTCTGATGCAATTGGTACAGAGTCAAGGCCCTAATAACTGGGTCCGAATTTCCCAACATATGCATTACCGATCGCCCAAGCAGTGCCGGGAACGCTTTCACCAGAACTTGAAACCGTCACTCAACCATGAACCCATTACTGCTGAGGAAGGAGAGATGATTGAGCAAATGGTGGCCGAGATGGGCAAGCGTTGGGCAGAAATCGCTCGCAGACTTGGTAATCGAAGCGACAATGCCGTGAAAAACTGGTGGAACGGTAGCATGAACCGACGAAGGAGAAATGTCATCCAATCCAGTACTAAGACATTGTCGAATCGTTTGGAGCCAATACCAGCAACACGAATGGCACCCATTGCATCCAGTAGCCATCGCCGCCATAGTTATTCGAGGTCATGGAGTGGTCCGCCTCCCAGTGCCCATGGACAACAGCTTCCCTTCTCCCAACCAAATAATTACTATGCTAGCCAGTATTCGGCTCACGATGTCTACCGTGTCGACAGTTCCAGACCGACTATGGCTCCAATCAATGAGAGACGAGACCAACAGCTTCCCGGCCTTGATCTCCCCCGTCCTTTCCCATCTGTCAATCATCATGCTCCAGCTCTATCGGCTTACAGTTCATCAGAGACTCAGTCTCGACTTCCCAACCCATTTTCCAACAATTCTGGACGACCGTCTATGCTACTACTACCAAGTCCCTCTCAGAGGCAATTGGATCCACCTCTGAGCTCACCGGTGGGCTCAGAGATTTCGATTGCACCATCCCTAGACCGTGCACCATCCCTTATTTCGGATCACAACTCGACCACCTCTATTTCGCCAAAGACAATGCATTCACCTCGCCCTGAGTTCCCGGGCTCGATTGACACACGATCATTCCGCCGTGGCAGTGCCCCATCAATTGAAACCCCATCACAATCACATCACAGTGACGAAGGATACATTTCGGCAGTGCAATCGGGATCTTCTGATAGCAAGATCTTTAGCTCTCATATGCCATGGACGAAGGCAGAAGACTCTCGCATGGTTCATACTACACAGTGGCAGCGAGGACACTCCCACTCACATTCTGCTTCAAACCCTACGCTACCGCCATTGATGGAACACCCAGTGGCAGAGCGGGAGCCTCAAAGTGCTCGGGACTCGCGAATGACCTTTTCTAGCCTGCTCAACTGAGTGGGTTATGGTGACATTGGGAATCCTTTTGTCTTCGAAAGTCACTTTTACACTCTTTCCACTCTGACTATTACAAATATTATTTCATGGATTAACGTCGGCTACGAATCTCGTGTATGCGTATGGGAGGGAAAGCGTTCAATTACGTTTAAACAGTCGTTTACACTTGGCATTGCATAGCAAGGGTCTCACTCAGGGAGAGGCATAATTTGGGTTGGCTGTGTCTATCGTTGAATCTTTTCTATTGATACCCATAATATTGTTACCTAGGACTGGTATCCGCTTTCATACCAGCGGCGTGCCCCAAGAGCATGTTGATGCCGTTTGCTGAAAACTCTCAGCTGGAGGACTAATAAGAGATCCTACTACAAAGTACATTCCAGAATATTGAATTGTCTGACTCTTCGTGTTCCCTGCCAACCTTGCGTACCCTAGGCTTTGCCGTAGGTAAGAACGATGTTGTTTTGGCCTAGCCAGAAAGCTAGTCGAGACCCAAATTCGGTGGCTTCATCTTTCTTATTCGCATTGTCTTGTCTGCACGTCTTTGAGTCAGATGAACCCAAGCCAAACAAGAGACGTGGTCCCGGACAAATTCTAGAAGCATCAGCACACAACGTGGCACCCCGACGCAAGGTTTGATTGAGTTCCCAAGGGACCGTAGTTCCATCACCTAGCGGGACCACCTCGCCAAAAGCGAGACCCCTTACGGCCGCCAGCAGGGTTGCATGCCATTTCCACTTGCCAATTCCAGCGAAAGTGATGTGGAAAATGGATGCTGCATAGCGTGGCGTGTTCCAAACCTCACCTCACGTTTCCAAAATCAGTAGCCGACGTGGCAGGTGAGGGAGACGATAGTCTGGTTGATGTAAAGGATCCGACTCGATTCAAGGGCTTGTTCTCTCAGAACAAAGTTCGCCAGTTGAATTTGGCCCACCATCATCAGTGAGACAAAAGTGCCGTTAGTCGAATGAGTGGATGAAATCACGAACTCTCCTGCCCCAACCAACGTTGTGGTTCTCCAAGCTACAGTAGGTAGGTAGGCAGGTAGGCAGGTACTTTTGCACTATCAGCGGTACTGCCTAATGCGGAATAGCTTCGGATATCGGAAGTTTCCGTCGTGCTGAAAGTGGTGGGCAAGGGACCGTACTCTTAGTAGTACGTACATGAGGTAATTACTCAGAGAGAGTACTTTGAATAAGTAGTTAGGGCCAATATTAATTAACAGCGGTCCTTGAGAGAGTACATACTATGTAGTAGTACCCTTAGTGCGCTATAGCCAAAATCCTATGGAAGATTCTCCGGACTAACTTTTCCCCATGTCCGATTCTATTTCCACGCCAAGCACGGTCTGGACCATTTTGGAGTTCTGCAACACAAGCCAAAATTCCCAAACCGACCAATCCCCTTCTCTCTTACCAGGGATGCCGGCAATCTTGCTACCAATCTAGACAACCACCGCACCGGCGACCCCGAGCAGTTGAGTTGCCCGGATTTGAAATCTGAATCTGGTCATGGCTGCATTTGAAGGCAGTGCTGAACATTGGTGGAGGGTTTATCGAAGCTGGCTAAGTAACCAAAGCTTTGGGATGGGATGCATACATACATACCCCCTCTCTTTTGTCTTCCGGTTTCACGGTGAAACAGGTGCTCGCAGCATGTGCGTGGCTTAGCTGTCCAGATGAGTGCGTGAACTGCAGATTCCATGCAACGAGATCTGTACCTGCAATACCATGATACAGGTCACGTATCCTGTATACTGACAAAACGTTCCATCTCGACGGATAAGTGTTATGCCGCTTCAAACGATCCTCTGGTAGCAGCACTACCTTTGTTTGACTCGGTTTCTGTATACTGCTCCTCTTTCCAAACGAACGCATGATCCGACTAGCAGCATGCTTCAACATCTGAAACCCGTCTTTCTTTTTTTGGTTGTTGTTGTTTTTTTCTGTTTTTTTGACCAGAATGAAAACTGTAATAATGGCAAGCCTATGCTGCAGCTGATACACCGTTTGCATTTATGCAGCCGATTAACCATGCACGATCTATGCGTCAAGATGCTCTTCCGTGAACGAATACAAACCGTCAGTTCAGACGTTTTCCTGCTAAGTTTGAAACTTGAGCGCTGCATTGAGTTCCCCGAAGGACATGCAGCGTCGATCAACAAACATCAACAGCCTCACTTTTGTTTGACGCATCTTTCCTGAATTCGATATCTCCTTATGTTCTTCTACACTCTTTTCTCACCTAAAGATAATCATTATGACAGCATCGTAATACATATCATATTCACGGAATTGGTCCTAATCTGGAATATTGCAGTTCCTCTCCTACGCTACGGAAACATCGCCGTCGTGATCAGCACGCAATGGTTTCGATGTTACGATGTCTTGCAGCTTCCAATGCATGATTGCCACAAAACAGGCTCTCAGGTCATATTGCGATGCGTTTTGTGTCGCCGCTAGGGAAATCTGGTCGAGGAGAGCCGCAAACATATACATCGTGTGCGGTTTCATTCCATTATAGGGACCAGCCCCCCAGTCTTCAGCCTCCGATCTGTTTCGACTGGGATTCAATTTCCTGCTTGCGATAGGCCCTCTCCAGGCTCGAAGTCATAGTCTGAAGTTCATCTTCACCGAATGACATATTGTATCGGTTAGAACGTGAGACAGCCTCGTTTTGCTAGCGATATTGCTTCCGCGACTCGACAGATCAAGCTCGTATTCACCCATCGTCGCAGTTTCAACAAATCACACTGCGAGACTCTTTCGTAATGACGAACCTATACCGTAAATAATGCAGTGGGAATCAATATATGGTACAGCCGTCCACTTATTAACGAATATCTGAATCTTTCCACGAGTTAAAAAACCACCAAGTCCTTCGCGACCCAAAATCATATCCACCTACAGGTTCCAAAGAGACCAATGCATACAAGAACTTGTACATCACATGATCTGTTTCGCTTTCACCATACATCCAACCTCGACCTCGTCTTCGTCGTCAATTTCTTTCTCTCTCCCCCCCCCCCCCCCCCCTTTCGACTTCTCGCCACCACGCAGAGGAACATCCCCTCTATTCCATCCTCATGTGCCGTAAGAGATCTGTGGAACAGGGCTGTCGTGGTGAAGAACCCGACCACCCTTTTAATGCTTAAGAAAGAGTAAAAATCTATGAGAAAGACTGAGAGGTACGTACGGGTGACTCTGGCGGTGAGGAAACGAGGGTCTTGATGTTTTGTTCTTTCGTAGATACGATGATGGAAACATCATATCTGTTGGTTTTTGAAGAACAAAAATAGGTGATTGACTCAAAAAGTGGATGAATAGTTACTGTACATCCTATCCCATATAATTCATGTAAGTTATTTGTTGTTATTTGGATCATGAACAATTTGATTAGATTTACTGTGGATATGAATGGAAATGGGTGTGTATATAATCAATTAGGGATTTGGACTTTGGGCTTCGATGATCACGAAAAATGTTAGATTGGATCCTCGTTATCAATATCAATGTCAAGCCCAAGCTCAAACTACCAATGCCAATGCTAATGCCAATGCCAACACCAATACCGATGTTGATGTGGATAAATGATGTTGATGTATTCCAACGGAAACCGATCGATGCCTCTGCAAGAGAAGGTAGACCACGATAATCCTGTCAAAATCCACAACGATTCGCTTGACCTCAACTTCATCTCCTTTTCCAATATTCTTCTCCTTCAACACCGCTCAAGCAACGTTCTCAACCCTCATCTCCCCTCTCTTTCTCATTCCCTCCGCGCCCGCCCCAGCCCCTAATTCAACTTCCTTGCCTACACCGATCATTTTCTCTTCCGCAAGATTAACCTCTGTGTCTCTGTGCAGATCCATGATTTCTCTTTGTTTGGGACTGAAATTGACGTATAGGGGGAAGGCAAGGGCGAGGATATATCCCATCATGGGGATCGCCATTGCGACGTGAGCATTTCGGTTGGTTACGACGGCGCCCATCATGGGTGGGACGACCATGCCGCCGGAGATGGCGGAGACGAGGAATGAGCCGCCACGTTTGGTGTGGCGGCCGATGCCGCGGAGGCCGAGGGTGAAGATGGTGGCGAAACAGGCCTGGGGGGACAAATGTCAGGGGAAGAGGAAGGATGTGGAATGGGGGATGGGCTTACGGATTCAAAGCAGAATACTATGATGCCGACCGCGATTGAGGCCTTGCCGCTGGTGTTCATGGCTGCAACGGAGAAGACAAAGGCCATGGAGAGGTACACCATTAGCAGGATTCGAGGTTTTATTGAGCGGATCATTAATAGACCGCCGGCGAGGAAACGGTTGAAGGCATAGAGACCTTGACCGACGGCCAGTAGATCGGCTGGAGAGGTGGGATAGTTAGTTGCGATCTGTACCATTCAGTCTCGGGACGTTGTCTACTTACATGATTGAGAGGGAGTCTTCCCAGCTTCCTTGCAGAAATTAATGAAATATGCTGCCAGGGCTACCTGAGCACCGACGTACCAGAATTGGGACCAGGCGGCCAAGAACAGTCCATATTGTTTTCGGAGCGGACCGACGTCTTGCCCCTCGATCTCGGCTTCTTGTAATCCCATATCCGCATCGGTAATCTCTGGGAAAGGTGCCAAGAAGAAAAGAATAAAGAGGAGGCCGACAAAGCAAGCAACACCGAGGTATACCCACTGGACGTTCTTTAAGCCTTCCTTCGTATCGACAGTGTGGGCGAAGAAAACACGGCTTGCGAGGAGGGGAGCGACGAAAGACCCGACGCCTTGAACAGCTTGTGCTAAATTGAGGCGGATTTCGGAGTATCTCGGAGGTCCACAGATGGCAAGAAAGCTGGAGAACAGGTGGCTTAGAGGTCTGTATGTAGTTAAGAAAGAGGGTCAACTCACGGATCGGCAGCAGTTTCCAGCGTGGAAAGACCGGCTCCAACGACGAACATGCTCCCACAGAAGCCGCCAAAAGAGGCTTTGACGCCACTGGGCCAGAAGAGTAGACATCCAACGGCCAGAACGGCAAGACCTGTCATAAAGGTTGTCCTAAAACCATACCTTCGCAAGATCCATCCCGAGATAGTCAAGGGGCATATAAAGTAGGCTCCGAAATAGGAAGCCGTAAGCCCGGAAGACTTACTCGCTGTGATGTTCAATTCTGCTTGAAAGTGGTTGTTGAGCACATCGACGAGACCGTAGGCAAATCCCTGGAATCGTTCAGTCATCTTGTTTCGACTCATAACATGAGAGCCGAACGGCCTCTGGTCGGATCGATCTTACCCAGAGGAAGAAGAGAATGGTAACTTGTAATCATCAGTCGTGGGCCAAAATTCAAGTGAACAGCGATTGTAACTTACCGAGTCCACATGGCAGAAGCGATTGCTTGAGCGTCAAGTGAACAGCAGCTGTAACCTGATTATCATCGGCTGTGATCTTTCGCTTGTAGAGGCTCTTCATGTTGATAAATGTATCGAAAATTCTTCTACGAAGAGTATGTCCTTGTCATGCTCGAAAACTAGCAATCCCAGAATGTTGATCTTCGTGACCAATGCCGACGTCGAGAGCGGACCATTGAATCTTTAAGAGGATTGCTGCCATTGAGGTGCTGGTGCCCATCCATGGTGGTCAGACAGGGATCTTTCGCCCCGAGGGCATAAGTCGCCACGATGCAACCAGGTTGCATCTCAGCGAACATGTGCCAGAAAGAAATGCCCATCTCCAGCTACGACCCCAGAAATCACTAGGTATTGGTTGAACAGTGACGCGGGGGGTGGACAGGCTGCTTTCGACACTCCATATCACCTCCAGAATGCCTCTTGGATTCTCCACATATAGTGATGTTGGTAGGTGTTGACCCCGCATTGCTTTCGGTGCCTTTTCGGATGAACATTGTATCGAGATCCCCGACTGGTCACCGTTTAGGAAATATTTGACATCTATCGGTCGATATGAATTGGCTCTCTATCGGCCCAGCTAAGAGTGAGACAGGTCCTGAGGACTATCAATTCATAGCATCCTGGTCTCGTGTAGAAATTAGGGACATGTGCCTGGCTAGATGCCATTCTCTGAAGGGTCGTAGCGGTTCGTGAAGTGGAGTGAAGGGCAGTCCCGCCGCCGTTGACACTACTTCACAGGTGGCAAAGCCAATTAGGCAAAGTACTGTACCTATTGGGAGAGAAGGTCACATTGTCTGAGCCTGTCGAAAGCGATGTCCCTTACTTGCAGTTGGTATTGGTCTCATCGTCCATCGACGTGGTATTGTCGGCAATAATCCCAGGTGGCTATTTGGGAATTAGTCTGATGAGGTAGACTTCACGTCCATTCAGTGGCAAATCTGCATGATGGAACTTCACCTCTATCGATAGGTGATGCCCGGTATTATCACATCTCATAGATCTAATAGATCTCATTGAGTGAATGAGCATTCAAAGGGAGTCATCATAGCCGTGATTCAATGAACCGAGAAGTCTCGCCACCTCCACTGAAGCGTCAAAGACGGGATCACAATGCTAGAGTCGTCCATCACACCGATGAACATCAGATCCCTGCATGCCTTGCTCATGCACATGAAGGTTCCTTGAGGATCTATGCCTGGAACATCAATGGCGTCAGTCCCTACATTCAGCCTTACTTCCAGAGGTCTCTTGATTCGTTCTTTCAACCTTCTCTAAAGCAACGAAAGAGGAGACCAACACAAACAGATAGCTCTTCCAGTGACAACGAATCTCACAACCGGGCCTCATTTTTCGACCCAGAGAGGGAGGAAGACCCCGGCAGAGAACCAGAACCGTCCCTCAGGGCTGTCCTCCGCCGCCAAAAATGGCCTCACTTCCTGCTCCTTCAAGAAGTGAAGATCAAGCCTGGTGATCAAATGACTATGAAGGCAGTTCAAATGGCCATAAATGACCCTCTGCCCAGCACTGCCCTTCACCTACAACCCGGCTCACCTTCACATCCCACCGACACCCTCCCAGATGGCGGACCTAGATACAAGGTTTATTTCAACCTCCCACGGGACCGCTACAATGCCAAAGGTTTCGGCGGCAAAGTCTACGGTGTCGCGACTCTCATCCGTCAAGACTTCGCGAACCAATATATCGAACGAGTCCGAAACGTCGATTGGGATCTCGAAGGACGGATCTCGGTTATCGAGACAAAGCCATTCCCCTTGCCGCTGTGCCCTTCACCGACCGCTCCTAGCGATACCATCTCCCCTTCCCGCAAAACCCTCAAACTATCCCTCATCAACATCTACGCCGTAAACGGGACCTCGAACCCCTACTTCTCTCCCTCAACCGGCGAACCCACAGGCGAAACTCGACACACGCATAAACTTTCCCTGCACACGCACCTCCTCCGCGAATGCAACGCTCTACTCTCACAATCCTACGAAGTAATCCTGGCCGGCGACCTAAACATTGCCCCATCTGCAATCGACGGCCACCCTAACCTCCGCACCTGGCCCGAACAACACGTCCGCAACCGCAAGGACTTCACCACCAAATTTCTCCTCCCAACATCCTCACCCCTATCCAACCATATCCAACCCAATTTCAACACCAAAATCACCCCCTTCCCGGGCCTCGACACATTCCGCCTCCTCCACCCGCTTACCAAACAATACAGCTACCACCCCGGTGGCCGGGGGACATCGAAGCACAGTTTCGAAAGTTCCTGCGATAGAGTTGATCTGATGATTTGTAGTCAGGGACTCGGAGCATGGATCAAAGGAGCGGGAATTTGTGAATCGGTTAGGGATAGGGGGAGGAGTGATCATTGTCCGGTTTGGGTTGAAGTTGGGGTGTCTCGTGGGGAAAGGGCGGGGGAAAATGATGAGGGGGAGGAGGACGGAGCGGTTCGTGAAGGTGGTATACTACGAGAAGAATGAATGTGAGGAGGGAGATGAGGAGACCTCGGGGAAGGGGATGATGATACAAGTCCGTGTAATGGCTACTGACTGGTATACTACTATTCGAATCACTTAGGAAAAAGCTACCATATTTAGGTAGATTGACGACGGTGATCGATTGAAGAGAGATCTCGGGTATACTGATACGAATTTCTTTTTGAAATAAAAAACGACGTTTCTCGTGCTTTGGCATGAAACTTCTTTCGTTTCAATCAGAGGGAGCTGGGGTCAAGTCGCTCCAAGAAGACATCGCAGATAGCCGTATCTCGTTTTCGTTCATCCTAAGGAGTGGCGCGGATAGATGGGGCAACGTGTACGCAGGCGTCAAGGACAGATATAGGACGAATAGATAGAATTCGGAATAATGAAATGATATCTTCTTTTCATGTCCATTGAGAACAGGGGTGGCTTGTCAATCGAGACTTCAAATTAGTAGCAAATAGGAAGATAGACCTATTGTGACGCTGAGCCCAGGATCTTGGACCAGCCTTTGGGCGCGTTTAGGTAGTCTCTCTGCATTGTCTGATCATCGATAGACACATGACGTAAACTTCCGTCAAACTGTGCAAAACCATATACCATAGAAGTCTTGAAGATTGCCAACCAATCAAGCACGCCAAAAATCAACGCTGACGTTGACGATGAAGACGACATATCAAACATAAGCTATGACTTGTCGCCACCTCGGGTTTCTTTAATCTGCTCAAAGACCTGCGTGGTATGTTAGATAGTTCTCACCGAGATGGATCGTATTTCGTACCTTAAGAAGCTTGTTCCTGGCCCCCAGGGCATTCACTCCACGGTCTTCTAGACCCTTGTCATCAAGCTCGATCAAGTCGGTCCATTTGAGATCCTTCAAGTTATCTGTGTATTTGTGTAACCGAAGCGATCGAAGCCATGCAGGAATATCTTGGAGCAGGTTGGGATCCGTCGGGTCTTCCGGCGGCTTGGAGCTGCCTCTGCGACCACGAGGAGATCTACCACGGGTCATTTCAGAGTGGTCAGAGAGATAGCCTTCATGGCCGCCACCGAATTGACCTAGCATTCCACCCATGCCAGGCTGTAGCATCGGTGAGCTACCATCATAAGCTGACAGGAAGCCATTAGGCGAAGTGAAAGAACCCATTTGAGGCATGCCAGGGGGTCCTTGGATGGCAATGCCTGGAGAATTTGGACGTGAGCGTCGACCGGCCATTGCTGCAGCTTGTTGTTGCTGAAGTGCGGCAAGCTGTTGTGCATTCAAAATTTGTCCGGCATCATTGACGACGACCATACTTGTACCAGGTATTCCAGTACTTGGCAGACCCCCGCCTAATTGGGGCTGTAGCTGTTGTTGAGGTGGATCATTAGAGCGCGCCCGACGGTATTTCCGCACATCATCCAAAGCGATACGGTTATTGACAGTGGATAAAGCAGCCAGCTTCATGGCAGTGGCATTTGCGATCATATCGGCCTGAGATGGTGGGCCCCCTGTGTTGAAATTGGGGACCATAGGTGTGTTTGTCATTGACGCCCAACTGCCAGGATTGTACGGAGACAAGATAGGTAATTCAGATGGATCTGGTGCATTTAACGTGGTGTTCTGAATGTTGCCAGATGTGGCACCACCAAGAGGTCGAGGAGACTTCAGACCGCCCAAAGGCTGGCTGAACTGACCCATGGGTTGCTGCTGTTGAGATTGTCCAGAGGACGACTTTGGTCTTGCGATAGGAGGCTGCTGTTCGGCTCGGCTCCAGGGGTTAGAGGCGCCCATTCCTCCCTCTTTGTTTCCGTCCAGTGGAGCAGAAATCGTAGGAGTTACCAATGAATTTCTATCGCCCATAGCGACGCTGTTGCGGTTTGATGGCGGAGCGTTGCCAGTCTGCTGGGCATATTCGGCTTTCTTCTGGGCGATGGCAGCGGCAGCATCTGGGAACATGGTGTTGATAGTGATCGGATCCAGACCTGACGTGCGCTTTGCGCCCGGTGATGGTGGTGGGCGGCCGAGAGAATTGCGAGAATTTTCGATATTCAATTTCGTCATGGCATCACTCAACCGATTTGACATCGCATCTAGAGGAAGAATATTAGATTTGACCAATACGCTAGCAAACGCGGAGCATACCTTTTTCAAAGTTTGCAGGAGACAGAACTCCAGATATCGGATGGCTTTTCGCCATCTGGTTTAGAACCTGAGCAAAAAACCGTTGTTGCATCTGTGTCGTTTGCTGAATCAGAGCATATGTTGCCGCCGTTCTTTCTGCCTCACTTAGGACCCGGAACCACTGTTCGATCGCACTTAATTCGTCTTTGAAGTCCTGATCCAAGGTAGCTGCCGCCATTTCCTCCAGCATGGTTTCATAATTTTCAATATCTTGAATCCACTGTTCCCCAAGTCTGTTCATATCGTCGTTATTGTTGTGACCCTGTGACTGCTGGTTGTAAAGGACTTCCGACGAGGGACGTATATTCCGGCTTGACAACGGTGATGTCGAGAACGGAGACATGTCTGCGGAGGAGCGCAACTGGTGACTGCCTCCTAGTGTCCGGGATGAGGGAGGCCGCAGGGAGGACTTGGACGCCTCTGGGGTGCTGTTACGATTGCCGATGATGTTGCTCGCCATGGTTTCTGTGGACGAATGCCCCAGTTGGAATTCGACTAATGCACGGCGAAGATGAAGATGTCGCGGGGACTGTATCTGGAGCTCCTGCAGTGGCCTGCTGACTTTGTGGGAGCTTCGTTGCTGACACAGCGGATGTAGACTGATGTTACAACAGAAAGCTAGCCAGACGCATCACAGCTGTCGTCTTTCCCAACTAGTGTGGAGATTAGGTATGATAGAAGATGATAAAAAGCCAACCAGTGGCTTCTTCTGCAAAAAAGGTGAGAAAGGATGATGAGCGCAGCAGCAGCGATCCGACACAAAATTGTGATTGAGAGGGGACTGGTTCCAAGCGAAGAGGACTGGAGACCGAGGGAGTCAGGGTTCTGATTTGCTGGAATTTTCGTTGGAAGGGTTTCAAACGATAGCACCGGTAGGACTAAGAGTTCGAAACCAACGATTCTTTGGAGCATAAGGTACCTGGGTAATTAGGTATGGGAAATCCGGTGCTGCACAAAGCTTCACCACCAACCTATATATAGGTAAAGGATTATGTTTGCTACATCAAGTCTACAAGGGTGATGATTCCAATTTTGGTAGAGACCATCGTCGATATTCAATAGCCCACTACAATACAGCATGTCGAACTCATGTAGAGGTTAATCATGTCGTGTAAGGTACAGTAAGGACTATAGTAAACCGGTGAACATTACGTGTCCGATCAAGGTATCGTAACAGTCCGACCGATTCGAGATGTATCTGCGTCCCCTTTGTGGCATGCAGGAATGCTGAAATTGGAAAAATTAACGTATATAAATATAAATAACATATGAATGTTCATCAAGAGCTTGCTGGCGGTACACATCTCCTGGATGCCCTGTGCTACAGTACAGCCTCATACCTACAGTATTACATAGTAATTAGGTACAGTAGTTCCCAACTGACTAGGTATGTGTTGATACAGCACCACTTAGGTATGTACTGTAGGTTCCAATGGCTGAATGGTCCCACTCCCGCAAGATCCCTAAGGGCCACTCTAAAAGTTGGCGTCCATTCCCACTCAAAGGTTAAACTTTAGTTGTACATACTTTGACCTTAGGTACTGTACCTAGGTACTGTACCACGGTGCGTACCTGTACTTTAGGTACCTACCTCGGTACCGAGCAGGTAATTATTGCCCTGAATTCTGAGAGTAGATGCCCCTAAGGGCCTGATTTCGGAACATTTCCCACCCGAATATAACCACTTCAGCATACCAAAAAAGCCATGCGACGACTTGGGAAGATCTCAGGGCTTCCGCAAGTGTCTTGACTGTGGATCACGACCTCTATGATCACAGACTACAACCATCAGGCTATCTTTAGACGATTAACAGAAAGCCATCCAGCACCACAAGCTCACCAAGTCAATATCTGCGGTATAATGGGATAATAACTACCGTACATCCGGATCCATTTTATTTTCAGACAGCAATTGAGAAAAACTGTCAGACACTTATTGAACCAGTGCCACGTCTCGCAGAGCATATGACCGACCCTTTTTTACCTTTCTGGTAACTATACATGATGCGCATTGTTAACCATGGAGGGAGACGACTTCGAGTTTGATGATGATGACATCTTCCCCCATAATGAGGATAATTTGGTCTATCCATGGCTACATCAACAACAGCAGCAAATTCCGCATCCCGATGATTTTTTATCGATACCAAGAGGTCCTATCGTTCATGAAGGTTTCGTTCCCGAAGAGGGTTTCGAGAACGTCGACTCATTAAAGAGCCCATACGAGGGGCGGCTTACCGATTCAGAGCCAGAGTCCCTAGGAGGAGCAGATTTCGATGAACCAAAACCACCACCCGTCGATGACAGTGAAGAGGACCCGGATTATGACGAAACCGGTGCTGGCCTGGTACAGTATGATACCCTTTGAATGATCTTGAAGCAGCATTTTTTGACTGAAATAGGGACGAAGATGAGATGATTGATGATGAGGGGTTCGATGATGATGAAGATGGACCGTTCGCAAGGACCCGGAGACGACGGGGCAGACCCAAGGGTCCCCGCGTCTATGCCACCTCTCGAGGTCGGTATGGCAGGAATATGGGTCGCGGTGGGAGAGGTATCAGACGAGGTCCTAGGCAGCCGGTGGAACCCAGCCAGGAATTTTTAGCAATGCAAAATGCTGCGACCGATGCGTTCATTGACGAGCGCAACTACGAGAAAGCGCTGGACCTTATTCAGCAAGCTATCTCCATCAACCCAGAGGTTTATTCAGCGCATAGTCTGTTGAGTGAGATATACTTTGACCAGGGTGATGAGGAGAAAGCAATTGCTGCACTATTGACCGGTGCCCATGCGCTGCCGAAAGAACCGAGTGTTTGGCATCAGATTGCCGATGTATGCCTTCAGAGGGTGAGCGAAAAGAATCGGCAGCAGGCTTTACATAGTGCAAGTTACTGCTACGCTCGTTTGCTTCAAATCAACCAAAAAGACCAGGACTCGCGCTTTCAGCGAGCCGCAATCAGTAGGCTGCTCGGGAATAGAGGGAAAGCTTTGAAGGATCTGCAGAAACTGCTCGTGGAACTGCCAAACAATCCCAGCGTACTTCGCCAGATGGCTGAGGTTTACACGGATATGAAACTCCCGCAACGAGCCAGGGAGCTCTACGAGCGGAGCATAGCTTATCACCAATCGGTCGATGATCGAGAGTCCTTTACGTTCTCCGACATCAACGTCTACGTCGAGTTATTCGCTTTCTCGAAGGAGTATGCAAGGGGAATTGCTGTCATGAAGTCACTATCAAGGTGGATCCTAGGCCGAAAAGCCGACATATTCTGGGACAGCATTCAAGATGATGACCGTGAGTGGGATGCTGAAGATGAACCAAGGCGTGTAGAGGTCAAAGAGTTCCATCCCGGCGTGCAGCCGTTGGAGGCCTATGGGAACGGCCTGCCCCTCGAGCTTCGGGTTAAGCTTGGGATTTTTCGTCTCAAACTAGGTACGGAAAATTTTGCGGAAGCACTAAGACATTTTATGTGGCTTGAAGCAGAGACGCAGAATGATGGTGCGAATGTCGAGGACTATGTAGATCTCTACCGTGAAGTGGCAGAGACGTTACAGAGCGTTGCCTTATTCAAAGACGCTCTAAGATTCTATCAGCCGCTTGTCGAGATCAAGGCTTACCGCGACGTCGAGTTCTGTCTTGCAGCGGCAAACTGTTTCGTGCAGTGCGAGAATTTCGATGAAGCTGTTGGTCTCTTTGAGCAAGTCAAGGAAACAGATCAAGCCAACGTTGATGCAAGGTTGAGTCTTTCTCGTATATATAACCGCAAAGGATTGGTAGCAAAAGCAAAGGAAAATGCCCAGGAAGCAATTTTCATCGGCAGAGAGAACCTTCTTCGACCCGAACGACGAAAGTATGAAAGGAAAGAGCAACGCGAACAGCGAGAAAGGGCTGAACGTGAGCTCAAAGCAGCACACAAGCTGAAGCTGACCAGAATGAAAAGTGGATCACGCACCATAGATCCAGATCTACCACTCTGGCGTGATGGCACTTCAAAGCAACCTATCATGGCTCAGTCTAGATACAGGCCCCTGTCTAGCCGAGAGCAGCGCCAGAAGAAGATAATCGCTGACAGAGAGACAACCGAAGAGCTCAAGAATGCCTTTATCGCGTCCAAGTACTCTGCTCTACTCGAATTTCAGGATGCGGCGCGGTCGGGAGACAGCCAAGCCCAAGATGCCTGGCTTGACAACGCTGACGAAATGATCCGCGACTTTAGATCAAACAAGGTGCTATTCCCGATAGAAAGACACATGCTCTTTGAAGGTTTCCATTCAGAAGCCAAAAAGCGAGCATTTCGCAAATTACACCAAAAGGCTACTTTGGATGTGGCTGACTCTCAGGCATCAGATGATGGTGACCCCGAAGACTCTACCAAGGAAGCTGAATCTTCAATAGATGTCCCAACCTCGTATCGAGGCCTTTCATTCTCCACCTGGCTTGATGTTTTTCTGGAGTATAGCCTCATCCTTGCTCGCATGGGTCCAGAACATAAAGAGCAGAGTTATGCGACTATTGCGGCAGCAACGGACTGCGTTGTTTGGTACCATTCAAAACCTTCTATGCTGAAGATTCACACCGTTTGGTTCACGTGTGCGCTTGCTCTTAAAGATGGCCAAACCATGAACAATTTGGCACTTCGTTGGTTTATGAAGGAATATCAATTCGTTACCGACATCTACGGACTCTTCAGCGCTTTGAACATACTTCATCAACCTCCTCCGGCGGATAAGTCGACTCAGGTACGAGTTGCAGAGTTCAGAATGGGGCCAAATCAGAAGTTCATGTACCGTCAAATTAGGGCAAATGATTTCTACTTGCCTGCCGACTACAACACAGGTGACAGGACAATAGACTATTCAGGGCCGGTCCCGGCGTTCATGCGGGAAGATACAAGGGGCGTTGATGAGATGACAGCAACCTTGACGTACAAGGATCCAAATACGGGAAAGGAGTTATTGCCCGAAGAGATGGACATTGCATTGCTGGTACTCTACGGACAGATTCTGTATGCTGGTAACAGCTTCCCCAATGCTTTGAATTACTTCTTCCGAGCCTACGCCCTCAACAAAGACAGCCCATTGGTGTGTCTCAGCATTGCACTCTGCTATCTTCATCAAAGCGCTAAGCGGCAAAGCGAAAACCGGCATATGCTTATAATGCAGGGAATGGCCTTCTTTCAAGAATATGCTGAGTGTCGGACAGCTTTATCCCATGGCCCAGAATATTCGCAAGCACTTGCAGAAATCGAATTTAACAGGTCGCGTATCTGGCAGATGCTAGGACTAACCAACCTAGCAGTGGAAGGATACTGGCAAACGTTACATCAACAAGGAGATTCTGCTATCAAGTCAGAGGCTGCATTTGCGTTGCAAACGATATATGCCCTTGGTGGGGATACGCAAAGAGCAAGAGAAATTACAGAGGAATGGCTAGTCATAGAATAGGGAGGGTTTTGACTTTTGCAATGATACCCGGGAGCATGCAACGGTATTTGGGTCATAGACAGCAAGACATATTCGCGCATCATCAGATAAAAGTAAAAAGAATGAAAATGCTATATAGACACTACTCTGATACTGCGACTCTGCGTGCAGTTGCTGTATTCCTGACTACTCTTGTAACTGAATGTATGGAGCTTTTCTTGGAGTAACTTCAGATCCACCGAGAAAGTCGGAGTAAAATTTCTCGCTAATTGTTGGAAGCTTGGCATTCCCACAGACGAAAACCTCGAGAACTTTTTGCAGGAGAGAAATCTTGTCACCTCAATATCGCAACTTCATTGACATCAACTCGAGTAAGATAGACTACCTTCCGCACTCGCCATGCGTAAGTATCGTCTTCTTGAGTATATTCAACATGGCGGCTAATATGATTGTTTTGTGTAGCTCCAAAATTCGATCCCAATGAAGTCAAGGTCATGTAAGTCAAACCGAGCTTCAACCACCATGTGCGCATTCGACTAACTGTTAGAATAGTCACCTGAGGGCCACAGGTGGTGAAGTAGGTGCTTCCTCCGCTCTAGCACCCAAGATCGGTCCCCTTGGTTTGTCGCCAAAGAAGGTCGGTGAAGATATCGCCAAAGCAACCGGTGACTGGGTAAGATTTCCAGATTGGTGTTTTCTGCGACTCAAATTCTCACACCTGGACAGAAAGGTCTCCGTGTGACTGTTAAGCTCACCATCCAAAACCGTCAAGCCGCCGTTTCTGTCGTCCCATCTGCCTCATCCCTCGTCATCAAGGCTCTTAAGGAGCCACCAAGAGACCGAAAGAAGCAAAAGAACATCAAGCACACCAACAGCGTTCCACTCGATGAGATCATTGAAATTGCCCGTACTATGCGCTTCAAGTCTTTGGCTAAGGACTTGAAGGGAACAGTTCTTGAGATCCTCGGAACTGCTTTCAGTGTTGGTTGCCAGGTTGATGGCAGAAGTCCAAAGGAAATCAGTGACGAGGTCAAGTCTGGCGAGATTGAGAGTGAGTTACTTCCTACATCAATTCTGATTCTCGTACTGACACAATATAGTTCCCGAGGAATAAATGAGTCACGAGGTTGGGTCACGGCGTTTTGATACCTTCGGAAATGATTGCATTTTAGCTCGATAGAAGCCAAATTGAATGCAAACGATGACTACCAAGTGTCCAAACCCAATGAGCCGCCGCGCAATCTGCAAGTGTCTGACATGTGTATGGGAATGCGTCCCAATGATCCTTCGTCCTCTTCTCCCGATTTCTGCTAAAATCCCTTTGCCAACACTCTGGCCCTTATTCATTCCTCCATGATATAGGCCTATTTTGGTGCAAAGAAGAGAAAGTTCTTCAAGACATACTACTCACCGCTGCGTCTTCCTGATAGATGCCGAGGTCCATCTTTTTTTATGTCTACATTAAAAACTTATATGGAAGTCTGTTCCATGCATTATTTTGTGTTGAGTAATTGCAACCGCACTCCGGTTCAATGATTGTATTTCCTTCTGGTCCTCAAACGATTCCCATCTGTCTCTCTTTCTTTCCGTTGATTCATGCTTTCTCTTAATGGAGAACGTTTTCCATTATTGGCACCCTTTGATTAATACACCAATCAGGTGTACACATGGCACGATTACATGTGGCACATATTTCCCGTCTCGAATGTTCATTTATTCCATTTGAAAGTGGCTTGAAGGGTGGCGACAAGAGTGACTTCGCTAGACGTAAGATACATCCAAATGTCTTGATGGAATTTAGGTCAATTGTAAAACCATCCTGCTGTTGTTCACGATACTAGCGGCTGGGGTTCATTACTTAGCTTTGCAGGATGTACGAGATATGTGCTACCATAACCCTGGCTGAATAAGATGCAGCCGGGTTCTTGCAGCTTGCATGGCTTTCGCCAGGGATGATTGAATGTATCACTGCCATAAATGTGCAGTTGCGCTTCAAGAAGGACTGGACTTCTGGCCACTACAAAGGACTAGGCACCAATACAGGATTCTTGCGTACACGGGGTCCTTTACCGCCTGTGTGCTAGGACAGCATCTTGATGTTGGACAACGTCTACCACCGTGGCATAACAACGCTGTGGGACATCTTCCAGTGTGATGTAATTCAGACAGAAGCCGGACTCTTGAAATAGATGAAATTTGAAGATAATTGGATTATCAGCAATCACCTGCAGACGTTGATCTGCTTCCTCCGAAACCAACTAAATCGTCGTATTGCTTCTATTAGTGGATGTTATGTCAAGCCCTTGTATCCGACTTGATGATCTTGCCAACGGCAGCGGGCTTGGTCAGATCCATTACTGTTTCTTTTTAGGGTTTGCTGATTTGTTTAGACACTTCAGCTTGGGCGTGTGACGGAGCATTAGCCAGGTCGATCGTGGTGTGCTCCATTACCCTTTTTCGACGCTTCACTCCACACTAGAAATCGCCCGCCTTCACCATTGGCATCAATGTACTCCACCAGATAGACTCCCCGTGCGCCAAATGATCATAAAAAGTCCTGCGACTACTGTCTCGGGACGAGACTGCAAGGCCACACCATGAAACCACTGGACTCCATGGGCTACAGATGGTTGCGACCGAGTGGGCCTAGGTTTGGGTCCGGATAGCATTGGAGCCAATGGCAGAGGGCGACTTTAAGAAGGTGGTGCCGTGATAGTGGACGAAATCTCCGCCAGCTGGTCGAATTGAATCCAGAGATGACAGCGTGACTCTTTTACGACATGGGCACGCTGGACACGGATAGCCCATTGAATCAAGGGAGACAGCGCACATCAAAGAAAGATGGGAACATTGCCCGGCATCCTGACCAACAGCGCCCTGGCGGTGTCTGACAAAGAGGGAACCAGATGCATGCATGGTGCCGACCAAACAGGTGATGGTGAGTGGATGAGTCGACCTTAAGTGGTATCCAATATAGCCTTTTTAGCCTTTTCTCGAAATCAAGCTGTTTGTCTTTCTTTTTTTTCCTGTTGCCTGCATAGCGCCTCACTGTTGGATTATCAACGGGATTAGATTTTCTTGGTGGATTGTCTGGGTACGGCCTGCAATAAAATTGATCCATGGCCGAAGTTGATGTGTCGGAATAGCAGATTTCTATTGGCAAGTATCCTTGCACCCTGGGTTTGTGACATCTCGCCTCCAAGTTTAGATCGGCACCCCATGGTAAGCCACAGAGCCGGCGTCTATCCACAACGAAACCTTGTTGCCTTGTTACCGCAGTTAGGGAGTCAGGCCGTCTCCATAATAAATGTGCATGGCGCTTTTTCATTAACTTGCTGTGGTAAAGAACGCCTAACACTTAACGCTTGCTCTATCCTCGCATACGAGTCTGGTGTGGGCTCAGGCACTGGGTGGTTCATTTGAAAGCTGATTGAATCGCTGTATTATTATGGGTAGGATGCGGTCACCAAACAATAAAAGAGAAGACGATCCGACCGCCAATGTTTCCATGCATCCCATTGACCACACACACATAAGCCCCCCGCTGAGCATGACACGGCCATCTATATCCCAACGTCGATAATCCTTTCAAACCTGTCTTTGCTGACTTTTCCTTCTCTTCTAAATTAACAGCATTCCTGGCGCTTTGCCTCGTGCCTTTGACTAGCCTGCTGGAAATCCTACATTCCATTCCGTCTCTTGAACCGCCCCCCACTGTCCTACAGATAGTCTTGATCAGCCCCTCTATTTACGAACCTCGTCATCTCCAGCCTACATACCGCGTCAATACATGTTCAACCGGAGGTATCTTTCTGTGTTAAGCAGAGAACTTTGAGCCTGGATGATCCGATCTTTCCTGATAACGATTGGACATCTCCACCGGCAGTCGAACCGAATAAACGGCTGTGTCTGTCTCGCTCCCTTGCATATCGATTCGTTACTCGCATATCCTGTTTAGCTTGCAGTGCGCCGTACAGGTAGTCAACAGCGTGTCATTCCATCACTAAATCCTCATCTCTCATCAAGTTGGGCGAAGTATCCGGATCTCGGATCGATTCATATCGCAAACCCACTAGCCCAATACCAGCGATGCTACAAGTTTTATCCTTTGGGGACTGGAAGTGTGGATGAAATAGAAAGCATGCGCAATCGTAGGAAAGCTTCAAACAGCACGCCTGACAGATGCCGTTTGTTGAGATACGAAGTGGTTGAATCTTGAGCAATAAATCCGCTACTAAATCGATAGCGCCCTACGCACATTTTGCAGCTTTCAACATGTCTTCCACCCTTGTTCACCTCCCCCAGGCGCCTCCCATACCTTTCGACCTTTGGCAGCCGACCGATGACACATCCAGAGCTTATAGTAAGACGCCATTTGTTCACGCAGAACCATTGAATCAGGCGATTCCAAGGAGGCAGTCGAACCAGGATCCGTCATCGAGACCTCAATATGCTTTCCCGGTGCGACAGAAACCGGTGCAATCGATGGGTGCAACCCTCCTGCATACGAATATCATATCTGAACATACTCTGAGAAGGAAAACACCGAATGGGACACTCGCAGCAGGTTACGATGCAACACCGGTTGACCGAGGTGGTCAAGTACCGCCTACAAAACATATTCTCATGTCACCATTTCCTCACGAAAACGACGTCCGCCAGGGATCTTCAGCGATCGGGGTACCAGCGTGGCAATATCCAGCAAAGCAAACAGTAACCACATTGTCTTGGCCCTCAGACAACTTTGCTCAACATAGTAATGATCCAAATAAAGTCTTCAAACCCGTGCAGGCATTATCCTTCTCTCCAGAGTCACAACAGGTGGATCAAACACCGACAATGGACTCTGTTCTCAATCAGACACTCCCTATGCAGCACCCACCGTATTATTATCAACCAGGGTCTACCATTCCGACTGTACTCCCAGCAAACCTGCAGCATTATCCTGCCCCAACCGGACCGATTGGCACTCAGTTCTACGGTCCTTATTGGCCCGATGGGGGTTTTATACCCTACCGCCCGGCCCCAATAACACGCATGGGCGCACAACTCGGTGAAAAGTTTCCGCCGTCATCCTTTAGCGATGTTGAATTCCATTTTGGAAATCACGCTGACAACATGGTGCATGCTTTGCATCGCTCCAATACTACTGGAATGCAGTCTTTTAATGAACGGGCGCGGCTTCTACCTGCTCCATATGGACCCCAAGGAGCGCCGTTGGGACAGGCTAGAGACTCTCTCTACGATATGGCTTACCCCAGCCAACACTACAACGATGTCGCTGGGGGAATAAGAACCGCGAGCAACCTGGAAAGGAACGGAGCAACAAACATTCGGTCTCATAGGACCCCTTTGCTGGGTGCCTCTAACCAACCAGGGAATGCTAAATTCAAAGAACGGGTCTTTCAGTGGGCTCATTCTGTATATGTTGATCTCCTCCGTATCGTACACACGCGACAAAAGATCAATCCCTATCAACCAGGCTCCTCAAACCGTCGTTCTTCGAAGCCACTTGTCTATCCCAAGCCCCCGCGACAGCCAGGTTTTGATCCCTTAGCTCATTCGACTGCGGAACCTGGACATTCCGGAAGCGCCTTGTTTGAGCATCAGACATACGGTACAAGAATAAACACTAATGTCTTCCCTGATAGTACTAACCAAGAAGTTTTTGGTTCACATTATCAGCAAGCTTCGCATGAAGGCCATCGACCGTCTTGTTGTCACAACCAGCGAATGCAATGGTTCCCCGGACATTATTCCGACAGATCAAACACAATACGGAGGGCATCAGGGAGCGCTGTCCCAGCAATGTTTTCTGCTCCGCAGACCGCTGCTGATGTCGAACGTAAAGCTTCAGAGGCGCTTGAGATCCTTGAAAACTTATGCCAGGAGAGTAAAGAAGAGTGGGTAGATGGCGTTCTGCTCGCAGGTTGCTTAGCTCATGGAATCGGAGACTTCGAAAAGGCTATCTCCATGTATCAACGCATTTTGGATCATGATCGGGACCACGTCGAGGCTTTGTCAAACATTGCGGCGTCCTTGGTTCATCTGAATAGGAAAGAAGAAGCCGCTAGTTTCTGGATGGAGGCAGTAAAGCTACGACCTTCGCAATTTGAGGCTGTGGAGCACCTGGTTGCATTGCTCTGCAGTAGCCATCGTGGAAAAGAAGCTTTACATGTCATCGAGTTGGTGGAACGCGCATTGAGACTCCCTCGAAATGGTGAATACATCCATCAATTCGATCCTTATGGCGAAATAGAAAGCGAAACAGAAAGTACCTCTACAATGGAATCAATCGAAACGCCAGCATTTGAGGGCGATGAAGGCGAACCGAAGCCATGGGAAGAATATGTTGGGGACACTCAGGTGCCAGGCTATGGCTCCAGTGGCTACCGAGTACCTGGCGCCGATAATGGCAGAATACTTGCCCTTATACATGCGAAGGCAAATATGCTTTTTGGTCTCCGCGATTATCACGGTACCGCTGCTGCTTTTGAAGAAGCGGTCCTCATCGCAATCGGTAGGACTCAGCACGGGATCAGGGGCCTGATAAGACGAATCCAAGTGGTCCTCGCAAACTCTAGCAATGCAACAATGCCAGCAGCATGGCATCAGTCTCCACAGAATCCTATTCTCCTTCTGCCAGAGAAGGCGCTTGAGACCTCCAGCCTGTTGTTTCCTGGAAGTCAATTGCCCGGGTTGGATCACCTTTGCGGGAGGGCGAAATTAGCAGCTATATCTACAACGAGCAATGCTCTCCTGTGTTTGGCCAAAATATACCAAGACGGAATGTCGCAGACAGGTCTTTTCGGTGGTGGCAAGGCACTAGAAGGTGTCGGTGATGTGTTGGCTTTATACTATCTTTCACTGTCGCTCCATCCTAGCGCGTCGACTGCAAACAACATCGGGCTTCTGCTTACGAGCGTTCAACATATCCTACCTCCCAATCCTGGTCTCGTTCCATCGCCCAACGTGCTTCCTGACATTGGGATTGTACCTGGTAGCCCGACGGCAATCGCCTTAGCTTTCTATAATTATGGTCTGTATCTTGACAGTAGACATTCTCACCTTTACACAAACCTTGGGAGCCTCCTCAAAGATGTTGGTCAAGTATCTGCGGCCGTCAAAATGTATGAACACGCTGTTCAGTGTGAAGGCGACTTTGACATTGCATTGGCTAATTTGGCGAATGCCCTCAAGGACCAGGGTCGAATGTCAGATGCCATCAAATTCTATCAAAGAGCCGTGAAGGCGAATCCAGACTTTGCGGAAGCTGTCTGTGGACTTGCTACGTCATTAAACTCAGTCTGCAGCTGGGTTGGCAGAGGAGGAGTCTATGGTGATGGAGGTTTACGGGACCGGTGGCACGTGGACGAAACTGGTATGCTGGTCGATGCAAAGAGTAATACAGAGGGTACGCCTGGTTGGATGAATAATGTCATTCAGACCGTGAAAAAACAACTAAGTAATGCTCAGTCCTGGGGTCAAGGGACTCTCACAAGCCAGACCATCGATGAGCTAACCAATCAGATACTCGGCCAAGGCTATCTCCGTCGTCCATCTAGCCTGAGTGCTCAATTACGAGACGTCTTGATGAGTTGGCATAATCATAACTGGGAAGGCGCACGTATCGTCAAACTTGTCGAAAGAGCTAGCCGATGCCTTGTCTGGCAGTGGTACCACGACCGGCACATAGTGGGCAAGGAGTATGATCCCGAGAGATATCGACGTCCTAGCTTACCTATGGCACTGACGACACCCATGACCCCAACCGTCCTACCGTTTCATGCCTTCACGACCCCGCTATCTGCCAAACAAGTTCGTCTGATATCCCAGCAAAATGCTCTGCGCATGTCCGTCTCTACGCTACGTTCAAGCTGGTTACCACCGATAGTGTTCCCGCCTCCTCCACCTCCTTCCCCGCATCTCAATGTTGGTTACGTCTCATCTGACTTCAACAATCATCCGCTGGCCCATCTGATGCAAAATGTCTTCGGATTCCATGACCCTTCCCGTGCACGTGCTTTTTGTTATGCCACCACCCCAAGTGATGGTAGCATACATCGTCAGAAGATAGAAGCCGATGCACCGGTGTTCTATGATGCCAGTAGCTGGCCCATGGAAAAGCTGGTACGCCAGATTGTAAATGACCAGATTCACATTCTGATCAATCTCAACGGTTATACCAGAGGAGCTCGAAATGAGATATTTGCAGCTCGTCCGGCCCCGATATCGATGTCCTTTATGGGCTTCGCAGGTAGCCTCGGTGCTGAGTGGTGCGATTATCTCCTCTCCGACGAAATATGCATACCACACGAGACACTTTCTCCATGGCGTAGAAATGTTACAATTGAGGATAAGTTACATCCAGATGCAAATGCTGAAGATGCGGAAGACTGGGTATACAGTGAAAATATCATTTTTACAAGAGCAAGCTTCTTCTGTTGTGACCACCGTCAATCTGGACCTGATACCGACCGACCCAATTTGACCTGGGAAGAGGAACATCGGAGGCGATGGGAAATGCGCAAGGAGATCTTTCCAGATCTTGCGGATGATGCGATCATTTTCGGCAACTTCAATCAACTATACAAGGTTTGTAGGCTCCAACCATGTGCTTTTGACGCAGTCTAATAATATCGCAGATCGATCCCACCACATTCCGCACGTGGCTCCGCATCCTTTCAAGAGTACCTAATTCTATCCTTTGGCTCCTTCGTTTTCCAGATTTGGGCGAACAACATCTCCTGTCGACAGCACGATTGTGGGCTGGTGAGACTGTTGCTAAACGGGTTATCTTCACCGACGTTGCCTCGAAAAACACGCACATTAGTCGTGCACGGGTTGTAGACTTGTTCCTCGATACTCCTGAATGCAATGCACACACCACTTCAGCGGACGTCGTCTGGTCCGGTACTCCAGTTCTTACATTCGGCAGAAGGGCATACAAAATGTGCAGTCGTATGGCAGGAAGTATTGTCTCTAGCGCGCTTCCAGAGGGGCCGGCTGGCGATGACGCGCGGAAAGAACTGATAGTCAGATCTGAGAAAGACTATGAAGAGAGTGCCATTAGACTCGCAAACTCATTACAGTATACACCAGCCTCACTAGCTCGACAGAGCTTCGACACCTCACCTTCGTCCTCGTCCCCGAAAATATTGAAAAAGCCTTTAGCAGTTCAGCG
This sequence comes from Phaeomoniella chlamydospora, assembly GCA_001006345.1. Taxonomy (NCBI): domain Eukaryota; kingdom Fungi; phylum Ascomycota; class Eurotiomycetes; order Phaeomoniellales; family Phaeomoniellaceae; genus Phaeomoniella; species Phaeomoniella chlamydospora. The sequence goes on along the minus strand of LCWF01000111.1, from coordinate 52,044 downwards.
ACTATCCCACCTAGGACGTAACATTCACCACAGCTCTCTGGAGCCACAACCCGAGTGCCATTACCAAGATATGCCCTCTACTTACTGCAAAGGCAGCGGCCGCTTGATGGACCTCAGAGAAATGTTATGGCGTCATCGATGGGTTTCAAGGCTGTTCAATACGAGACGTTGGGTTCACGACCTGGAAACTGGTTACGAAGAAGCATGGCGACGATGGGAAAATGGCGAAGGAGGCGACATTTGGTTGTGACCCAGTCTGTTGTCAACCAAAATCCCAGCCACAAGCACTCAGCACGAATATTCCCGCTGTCACACAGAAATAGAAATCAACCTTTCACATGAGATCACGATTTTGAGCTGAGTTTGGGTAGCAAGCGGGACTTTTTTTTTTCTTTTCGAAGCCTTTTCTTAACGACCTTTTGCCATAATTATGCTGTTTAGAGGAGTTCTTCTCCTTTTGGCTTTGAAAAAAACATGTAACCAGAGACGAAATGAAATGACCAGGTGTTCCAGGATAGGACCATCATTTGGATTGGAGGAAAAGTTATTCAACGAACATTTGGGCATACACAATTTTGTAACTTTCCCCTCGCTTTTACGTTATTTTACAGCTTGCTTTTTGGGGGCATTTCCAGGGAAAGTCATGTATCCATCAACCCTTGCTTGGTTGATATTAGTTGGGAAATTTTTTCTTGTTAGCGAGGAGAATTTGGCGTGTTTGTTCGTATCACTCAGACAAAGAATTGACCTACCGACTGTCTGTCGTGTTGTGTGTTGTACGTTTGTTGTATGTGAACCGAAACGAAATGGAATCATGTATCTTTGGTCAGGAAAGAATTGTTGTATATTTTTTTTTCTTTTTTTCTTTTTGGGGTCCTTGTTTTTACAGTATGCGCTGGGCTTTCTAAGATGCCTAACATACAGGAAAGACACAGAATATGTATTTACGATTTCGATGACTGAACTGACGGAACTTCATATGAAAGAAAAGAAAAAAGAAAAGAAAAAAGAAAAAAGAAAAAAGAAAAAGAAATTTCTTCTTGGATGAATGGAGTGGAGCGTGATCTGTGATGAAGTTTCGTGGTCTTGACCTTGTACTCGTAGTCGATATTCGAGATGTTGGTCTTCACTAGTTACCCAGGTAGATGGTTGAGAAATCAATCGGGCTGTGGTCTTGATGGATGACTGCTCATGTACTTGATTGGTTGGGTGGTTGATTAATTCATTGGTTGGTTCATACACGGATAGATGTACTAATCTAATGGGAATGTTGTTTTCAGTTTCGAATTCATAGTGAGTCTCTAGTAGATAGGTAAAGGCGGATGAATACTTGAGATTGATTTAGTTTTTTCTCGTCCATGGTGATTAAATCGTGATCCTATCCCCATTGCCTACATCCAATTTCGTTCTCTTATGCCTGGACTCTAAACGTTCTTCCACTGGCGGTTTTGCGTTCTCGTTCTTCGTTTTCGGGACGCGCACGGTTAAGGACTGAAAGAGGACGAAGAAATTGTGGTTAGTGCTTTGACGATTTCGATTTCGATGGAAGGGATACGGAATGGAAGGGGTGGAAAAATAGATACAGGGAATCAATGCTTACCTTGGAGGAAATCTGCTGTCCTTCGGCGCATACGAGAGTGGATGTATGCCTGGTGGGGTGTAAGCTGATAGTCCTTATAAGAACAACGAAAAGGAGAGATTGGCTGACCTTGGATGCTTTGATATGGTAGTGGAAATAATCACGGAATGTTTGGATGTGAGAAATGTTTTCTTCTCGGCGTTGAGCGGTCAAGTGTCGTGGGAAGAGGACTATTCACTTGTTAGTGGATTTGACATATACATATCGAAGGCGCCTTGAACTCACCAAATGTGATGAAGCCGACCTCTCCTTTCTCTCCCGTCTTCCCTACCCCAGGGATGCCTTGCAATTCTAGTGGTGGGTCACTTCTGAACAGCACTTGTGGTGCATTCTGTATGGCTCTCCTTCTGGCATCCACGAACTCTTGCAAGAAAACCTTCCCAAAGATTCTATCTGTCTCATCTTTGAATATCGTGCTAAATATCACGGTCACTCTGTCATGGCTGGCCTTCAGATAGATAGCCTCCTCTTCTCGGTAGTGAATTGACATCACTTCTCCACCTTCGTTGATACCTTGTGGAGCTGACTCGGATGTATATTTGCTTGCGTCTTCTTGCATATGGGCAAATTGATCGAAGGCCCGTTCGAAAGGCGCAGCCATAGCATTTCGCTTTAGGAGGCTGATCTTTCTGACCAATTCTTCCCGATCTTCGGGAGAAGGGGGTAGTTTTTCTAGGTCAATGAGAATGGAAAAGTCATATCCAGCTTCTGGCTCGACAATATATGAGCCATATTCTCTCTGGAGGACAGATTCAGCGCCATATTTCAGGAGGTCGCGGAAGCATTTGACTGAGAGGGAGATGAGGATTTGCGATTTTGATGTCGGTGTAGAAAGATGGAATGTCACGCCATCGAAATCAGAGACTATCTGATCAATTGAAGTATGGGGAGCTCTGGTATCTTGTCAGACAGATTGGTTCATTGAGGGGCAGGCAGTAACCGGGCGTTAGTACGTACCCCGAGAATCGCTCGGTGAGGATAGATTGGATGAGTACGTTCTGGTAGTCGAGAAGGAGCATCGTGAAGGTCTTTATGAAAGAGCAGTGGATAGTCACGATGATTTGCGACGTATAGGTTAATTGTAAGTTGCTCTTGGTCGCAGCCTCGAGCGGGAACCCATGATGCTGTGTTGCGGCGTCACATTCACTCCACAAACCAAATGTGGGGACAGCTACTGTACAAAGCGTTTCCTTAGGGTAGTAGAAATTTCGTAGTACATATCAGCAATGCCTGATAGTTCTTACCTGCCTACCTTAGTCAGGTATCGTTTGAATGTTTGTTACATCTTTACACACCAAATACAAGTTTACAAGGTAAAGATTCCACTCCTTCATTCATAAAGCTTTGAGGTTCAAGATTTACTGCAGCGGACGAGATTTGGAAAATGAATTATAGGTCTTGCGGTAGATGTAGCTAGCACCTATTGTCAAGCAAGCATCCAGACGACCAGCGAGCAGGGGATATATACAAAGAATAGAATTTATGAACAGATAATGCGGACAATAGTCCATGAGGGCAACGAAGACGATAACCACGATAATCGGTCTTCGACGACTCAGCCTGCATCATTAACGCCTAGAGCTTGCCATAACCAGCATTTGAGGTCACACTCGACACAACGGTGGTATAAGCCGAAGCACTAGCGACATTCTTGCCAGAGAAATCGGAGAAGAAGCTCGTGTTGTCCTCACTGAAGGTGCCTGAGCTGCCGAATCCGTTGACTTGGCAGGTATGTCCGAGGTAGGTCGAGCAGGCTGCGTTGGCGGAAGTGCTTGGGGCAGTGAATACTTCACCATCAATTGGAGACTCGGCAACCTCATCGACGTTCTGGAATACGTTGCCTTCGGCAACGACATAAGCTCCTTCACCGATCTCGAAGGCATGACCGCTGATGTCGTACCAGTAATTGTTGACCTATCCGAAGCCAGAAAGATAAATGTTAGCTCAGATATCTCAAGTATAGATTCCATGTCCAAGATCTTCTATCTCCGATCTTGTGACACTCTGCGCGCATGCTAGCCAGAAAGTAGAAAATAACGTACCGCATGTAGCAGGGTATTGCCCTGAACCTTTGGCATACGGCCGCTAGTATGGTAGAAATAATTACCCTTCAGGGTGACCAAGTCGTTGGAACCGTCAAGGTACATTCCCCAATAGTGATAACCGTCGCACGTGGCAGACCAGGAGGAGACACCATTGATTTCGGAATTGGAGATAGTGATTCTGTTGGAAGCGCTGGTTCCAAGGACAATGTGTTGACGGCCAATGAGAGAAGTCTATTTACCCCATGACTTAGTGACATTCTTCGATAATCATGAATGCCGCGAACATCTCGACAAACTCATATACTTACGGTAACATGGTCAATCCACACCATATCTGCATCATTTATGGTGATTGCGTCGCCACCCCAGACGTATTTCGGATTGATATCTGTAATGAAGATGTTCCTGACGAAATAAGTCAGTCAATCATCATTATCTCTGGCAACCAAAGTAAATGCCGTGGAAAAGGTGAACAAGTGCTGTTCAGCGGCAAATTGTCCTGTGCAATCGCAGAACGTCGAAGCCTTCGCGGAAGTTTTCGTAGAATCACTTACTGTATGATAATATTGCTGGCACCTGACACAATGCGGAGACCTTTGCCTTTGATCACACCAGCGGAACCTTCGCCCAGGAGAGTCTTGTCGGAAGCTACGGTGATACCAAGTACACCAGCGTTGTCACTGTTAGGAACGTATTAGGAGGATTCTTGAGGAAAATATGCTGACGGATTATCCTTCGAGGTGCCTTACTATGATACTGAAACGCTAGGAGCATCGGGCTCATAGTTACTACACCAGTCGTTCTGGTTGATTGCCACTTGGCATGCAGAGGCAGTTCCCCAAGGAGCACACCCAGTGCCAGTGGTAGTTCCTTCAGAGCCGGTGAAGTCGAAGCTGCGAGAGTTGGTGTTAACAAAAGGATACGTAGTCTCACGGGGTTGCCTCACGTCTTTGTGAGGACGATGACCCTGGCTTCAGAGTCGCCCAGGTAATCGACCAATTCATCGATGGTGTCAGGATATACCGCCGTAGCAGAGCCGCCACCAGTGACGCCCTTGGCGAATCCTTCAGCTGAACCGGAGACGCTTACGGCAGCTGAGCTGGCAACAAGAGCAGCGAAAGCTGTGATGAAAAGAGCGGATGTCTTCATGGTGAAGTAATACAAAAGATTTGGAAGATAAAAGTATGAAAAGAGAAAGCAAAGGAGAAATTACCCTGAAGACGAACGAGATGAGACTCTGTGTCCTACTGATGCAGAACACATACCTACTTATATTCTTTCCTCATTGCTAACAACCACTCTCACAGGCATATTGTATTCATGAGGGGATTCATTAAAGGAACCAAAAGGCGAAAGTCTAATGGTCGTCTCAAAGAGACCATAGTAGGTTGTTTTCTGGCCTAGACATGACGGATACAGTAAACTTTGGCTTGTTCCATTGGAAATCTGCAATATATCAGCCTCTAAGAGGGTTGGCAGTGTGAGATAGATGAAGGGTAAAACGCCCCATTGGGAACGGAATGATCTCCTCGATAGCGTGGTACTTGTGACCTTCGCTGTAATTGACAAGCATGCGGATGACATGAGAAACGGAGAAATTTGTTTCCTGGTGTCGGAACTAACGGAGATGCTGTTCCTTTGCAGCATGGTTAGCTTGCTCGCTTAGAAATTTGTTTCGGTCCTATGTCGCAAGTTACCCCTGCCAACGGTCTCATGTATCTCAACAATCGGGATCACGTGTTGATGGTCAGGCGCCAAGACTTTCCGAGAATTTATCTTGGCGGCTTTATCGATAAGCGGTGGATTGATTCGTGGAGAAAAAAGTTGAAGACAAATTAATTGGTGGGTGTTTGGGAGAGCGACAACAACGTTAGACCGGACTAAGTGCATCGACATGGTCAAGTCCTATCTGTAAGGGGAACATTGTGTCTTTCAGGGTCAGAAACTGACATATTCAGGAAATTCGAGCACTCCAAGACCTTCGGCCAGGTCGCAACACCGCAAGCTAACGCGGTCTGGCTGCCGGACGAAAAGCCAATCTCAGCACAGAAGACAACCGCTGCAGGCCGTGCGGTTGTCGGAGCTAACGAAGATGTGCTGTGTTGGGACATCAAAAAGGGGGAGCTTCTGAATACGTGGAAAGATAATCAAAATCATTCGATCGTGACCGTGATTTGTCGAAGTCAAGTGGACGAAGACATCTTTGCGGTTGGTTATGACGATGGCAAGATACGCCTTTGGGACTCGAAGACGGCGACCATAATAATCTCGTTTAATGGGCACAAGTCGGCGGTGACACAATTAGCATTCGATCCATCAGGCGCAAAGTTGGCGAGTGGCTCGAAGGACACGGACATCATATTGTGGGATCTCGTGGGCGAAGTCGGGTTGTTCAAGCTACGGGGTCATAAAGACCAGATTACATCTCTCGGTTTCCTGCAGCCTCAGCTTGCGGAGCCGGAAGGGGAAGATGGTCTCAATGACTACGCAGCGAGCGCTCATAATGGGTTTCTCCTGTCTACAAGTAAGGATTCTTTACTTAAGATGTGGGACCTGTCAATGCAATATTGCGTGGAAACTCATGTTGCGCAAGCGAATGGAGAGTGTTGGGCTCTTGGCCTTTCGCCAGACCACTCCGGATGCATCACCGCTGGAAACGATGGCGAATTGAGGGTTTGGTCGATTGATATATCCGCATTGAAGAACTCAACGAAAGAGCAGACAGGGTCCCAAAACATCCTCAAAGACAGAGGCTCTTTCTATCGGCATGGGAAAGATAGGACTACTGCCGTTCATTTCCACCCTCGTCTCGATTACGTCGCTGTCCACGGTTCTGAGAAGGCTGTAGAGTTATGGCGCATCAGGAACGAAGGAGAGATACAGAAAAGCCTCGCACGAAAGAGAAAACGAAGAAGAGAAAAGCTTGCAGACACTGGGATGGAACAGATAGAAATCGACGATACGCCTATCGATGTGTCCAAAGCGCTTGTTGCCGAGGTATTTGTACCTTATGTCGTAATACGAACAGGCGGAAAAGTAAGATCAATGGATTGGGCGGGCGCAAAGAGTGGTAAATCGATCTCGATCATGGTATCCACGACGAACAACCTGATCGAGCTTTACAACGTGGCAGTGTTGAACAAGAAAATTAAGAGCGACGAACCGCCCGAGTATAACCGTTCTTTGGCTGTTGATGTTCCAGGCCACAGAACAGATATACGATGCGTTGCGCTCAGTTCTGATGACCGTATGCTTGCATCAGCTTCTCAAGGCAGTCTGAAGATATGGAATGTACGAACTCAATCGTGTATACGTACGTTGGACTGCGGATATGCATTGTGTATGTCCTTTCTCCCAGGGGACAAAATCGTGGTCATCGGAACTCGCGATGGCAATCTGGAACTATTTGATATATCTTCGTCAACTTTACTAGACACTATAAAAGCTCACGATCGAGATATATGGAGTCTTCAAGTCCATCCAGATGGCAGATCTCTGATGAGTGGATCTGCCGATAAAACGGCCAAATTTTGGGAATTTAAAGTCATACAAGAAGAGATCTTGGGAACCAATAGGAAGATGCCAAAGCTGACTCTTGTACATTCCCGTACGCTCAAGGTAGCAGACGACATCCTTGCAGTTCGATTCTCTCCGGATGCTAGATTGGTCGCTGTGAGTACCTTGGACAACACGGTCAAAGTATTCTTCACCGATAGTCTCTCCTTATTCCTCACCCTCTACGGTCACAAGTTACCCGTACTCAGCATGGATATCAGTTATGACAGCAAATTGATTGTTACAAGTAGCGCCGATAAGAACGTCCGAGTATGGGGTCTCGATTTCGGTGACTGCCACAAAGCATTCTTCGCCCATCAAGACAGCATTATGTCCGTAAGTTTTATGCCGAACAACAACGAAGGAAACGGTCATCATTTCTTCTCCGCCTCAAAAGACCACCTGGTCAAATACTACGACGGCGACAAATTTGAGCAAATCCAAAAACTCGATGGTCACCACGGTGAAATCTGGGCAATGGCAGTCTCCCATGACGGCGAATTCCTCATTACAGCTAGCCATGACAAATCCGTCCGCCTGTGGCAACAAACCGACGAGCAAATTTTCCTCGAAGAAGAACGAGAAAAAGAGCTTGAAGAACTCTACGAAAACACCCTCGTCACTTCTCTCGACGCTGAAGACAACCGTGAAGGTGACGAAACCGTCCAATCCGCCAGCAAACCTACCCTCGAGACCCTCACCGCCGGTGAGAAAATCGCCGAAGCCCTTACCCTTGGCATCGAAGACCTCGACCTCATGAGCACTTACTACTCTCAAAAACAGACGAATCCAAACCTTGCCCCACCCCAACGAAACCCCATCTTCCTCGCCCACAACAACATTTCCGCCTCAGACTACGTTTTAAAAGTATTTTCCAAAATTTCAACCTCCTCGCTCCAAGACGCCCTTCTCGTCCTCTCCTTCACCCACCTCCCCTCCCTCTTCACCTTCCTCGGCATCTGGGTCGGCGCCTCCCCCTATCCCGAATCCGAAGTCCCGCAACCCACAACCCAAAGCACCACACCACCCATAACAACGATCCTCCTAACATCTCGTATCCTATTCTTCATCCTCCGTCTCCACCACCGACAACTCACTTCCTCACGACTCATGCGCCCCCTCCTAGAAACAATCCGAACCAATCTCCGTCAAACACTACGAGACATGAAGAACGTATATGGATATAATCTGGCTGGATTGCGGGTTTTGGCCAGAAGGTTAGGAGAGCGGGAGGAGGGTGGAGTCTTCGTCGGCGCAGCAGCAGCAGCGGAAGAAGGAGAAAACGTCGTCGATGGGAAAGGGAAGGGTAAGAAAGGTGTGAAGAGGGGATTCGTTAATGTGGCTTAGTCAGGCGGTTGGCAGGGTTTGTCATGTGGTACGTAAATAGATAGGTCAACAGGTAGGTAAGAACATCGTATTTGTCTGCGTATGTAAAAAGGAGGAAATATAAAAAAAGTCATTTATCTTCGATTTGTTTTCCTTACATATCCTTGAATAGTACGCTCTTGTCCAGTACAATACAGTTTTTATTCCATCTTCAATGAATGAATGAATAAGTCGGTGTAATCTAGTAGATCGTTTGGTAAGAATTGATCTAGACAAATAAATAAATAAATACTCAGATTAGAATCATTCGATTCCTTATTTTCAATATCTCGATTACGTAGTACGTATGTATGTATGTAGAATATCAATAAATTACATTTATCGGAACCATTTTCATGTCTAAATATTTGATATTCGAATCATGACAGATTCCTTCCATTGATCATTGCTTATACTATATACTTTTTGATTTCCGTTTCTGTTATCGCTTCTCGAACAATCAATCACACCCGTCGAACTACCGAACCAATTCCGAGTTCTCAAATCCTCGGAGAGCCGGAGTTCACGACGAGGAAGAAGAGGAAGTAGCAGTAGGCGCAGTAGCACAAGTGCTAAAAGTGGTCCAAGGCTGCCATTCCATCAACGGACCCTTTCCCGGATCGACCTCGTACTTGACTAGCACGGGGATCACGGCACCGGTACTCAGGGAGAAAGTCCGGTGACCCAGAACTCTGAGGATGCTGGAGATTTCTCCGGAATGGGAGGTGAAACTGATCCATGTGCTGTCGTCTGTGCTGAAGACGTCGTCTAACAGGGCTTTGGATCTGATGTCCTGGGCGTCGTTGGTTTCGGCGTAGGTGGCGTTCCAAAGAGGGTCCGTTTCGGCGAAGCCGCCTTCGAATGTATAGGTGGGGAAGGATGAGTGGATGAAGGTTTTATTAGAGCGCCGGTCACAGGTGTGCGCGCTGAGAGATTCACGTAGAAGTTCTTTGATTTGGGGGATGAAGGGCTGAGATTTTGGGAGGTCGAGGCCGCTGAATGTTATGCGTGCGGTGTCAAGACAGCGGTAGAGAGGTGAGGCGTAGTACGTTTGTGGAGTTGGGATTTTTTGGTTCTTGATTTCGCTGGCCCAAAAATCTGATGGGAGAAGAAGAGGACTATGTCAGCAGGGTAACCCGGATTGAGCTGATCGAGCTCGGATGCCTTGAGAGACGGCAGGATGGACTCACTGTGAGCAATTTCGGCCTGTCCAATACCGTTGGCAGTCAAACGAGGATCGGCCCATGTACTGGTTCCGTTGCCATCTTGAAGTGACCAATAGCACTAAGAACGGGGTCAGACAGAGAGCTTGCTGCCAGAGCATGGACAGAACATACATTCCAAGCGGGAGTACCATAATAAGTTTGGGCCACATTGTGATACCCTTCTCCATGACGACCCATGAACAACACCTTGTACTGTACATTTGCCGGGCTCTGACGATTCAATCTCGTGACTTCATTGGCAAATCGTTGCCATTGAGTCTTCTTATTGTGCGGATCAAAGGCCTTGTCGCCTAGGTATGTTCGGTTGAGCAGACCAAAGTTTGTTGTAGTCTGGGATGGTTAATTATCGTTGAATCCTAAGCTCGAATTCTGCCACATACATAGTTGAATGTCGATGCATTGGTCGAGGCATCATCTTGTGCAAAATACCCTGTCACCGTCGTATAATTGGTGTGAACTGGGGCCGTAGCTGCAGCGGTCATGGCGACCAAAGGTATCAATGAAAGAAAGAACTTCATCTTGGCGATCAACTGATGCTTTCGAGATGGGCCTGAAGCAGGGAATCCATGTCCAGTGGATGGGTTCTGATTCTTTTATAGCTGATAGGGAAAACCTTAGCCTGGCCGATAGCTAATTACAGGTCTGAAATGACTTGGTAACCCGATCTATCCGGTCATCATTGTGCAGTAACAAGCATGTCCAACTGTCTCAACTTCCTATTATTGTCTACTGCAGGTGATGATCTCTAGTTTGCCCGATTTATCAGATCAAATCATTTCGGTTGTTGCGGGACAATGAAGACCAGGGACCACGTGGGAAGCAATGGACCTATCGGACCTTAAAATACACCCACGTTTCTATGCAGGAACATCGCATTTTCAATTAGTTAGTGACGGGTCCGCTGGAGGTCGTTAATGAGCATCGGCTTTCTCCACCCTACGGTCAGGAGTCCAATGTACCTGTTATCTATCTCACATTGTCTTCAATGTACATACATTTCGAGATCAAGATGGATATACTACCTTGCGTCTACTGAATGGTAACAAAGAAAACCGGAAATTGAATGAAGTGGATACAGGGTTGACAAGTTTCTCCTTAAGGTTTGCAGGAGATATCAGACCAACAGGTTTCAGGAAGTGACAGACACTCTACCAGCCAAACGCAGGATGGGCAGGAAAATCCACAAACTCGAAAGAAAAATCGTCCTTTGAAAAGCCTCAAGTAGCATAAGCATGGACCTGTTCTTCACTCCACTCCCAGAATTGCTGAGCAATGCCAGTTCCACCATCCTCCTTCCGCTGACAACTCTGACGAATACTATGTCGGGGATGTTCGACTACCTGGCCGAAAGGCTTGACCCAGCAGCCATTTTGTTGCAAGGTGATGTCGTTTGACAGTCCACCGTAGAGTTCCGTATAAGCACCGTTGATCGAGGGATAGAGCACAAGCTTCAAGATGGTCTTGCGTATCAATGTAGGGACATATCGGTAAAGGTCTGTTTCAAGGTTGCCTGGGTCGAGAGACTATTGTGAAGATGAACCGTCAACTTGTGCTTGCCTCGAGCAAAACTGGACAGAATACACCGGGGGGGTGGAAGGATGGGAAAATGACGACTCTGTTAACAAGAAAGCACATTGCTTACCACGCTCACGATCCCATCACTCCCATATCGTTTCGCATATTCGACTCCATGAAAGTAGTTTCCAGCCTTGCTGGCTCCGTATTTGGTCCAAGGTCTGGCATCACGCTTATAGTCCAGATTATCCATTTCCACGCCAGTAGCAGGTGCCAGTAATTGGATTGCGCTACTTGCGACCCAGACAACTCTGACGCTGCCCTCGGGTGCTGTCTTGGCCGTCTTCTGTAGGATTGGAGTCAACAATTTCGTGAAGAGAAAGGTCGCAACGTTATTGGTGCCCAGTTGCAATTCATATCCTTGAGCTGTCTTGGATCCTTGCGGAGGCATCATGACCCCGGCGTTGTTCCATAAGACATCAAGACGAGTCTCTTTTCCGAGAAAGTCCTCGACCGAAGACTTGATACCCGTGAGATCATTGAGGTCTAATCTGAGGAAAGCTATACCTCCTTTCGAATTGGGATGATTGGACTTGATTGTGGAGATTGCCTCATTTGCCTTTTCAGAGGAGCGGGCTGCGATGTAAACTTTTGCATTGTGACCGTAGAGGATGTTTGCCAGTTCCAAACCCACTCCACTAGAGCCACCGGTAACGATGAAAACCTGGATTGAGGGCACCGTCAGAATGAACAACGGAGAAAGGATATGGATAAAAAGCTATTTACCTTGCCTGCTTGGTCGGGAAGGGTTTTCTCCGTTAATGTTGGCGATGTTGGCCTCGATGGTAAAATCCCCATGATCTCGAATGTTGCTGTTCCGCTAAGGGCTTGACTAGACTTTTGCGTATTTTGCGACAACAAAATATAGAGGACTACGCAAAGCTGCTGATGCTCACAGGATTTATCTATAGGGTGTCTGCTGTAATTAGGAAGAGATACCGAAGAAGCTTGATGGTCGAATTGTCTGGAACCGAGTTTATCGTAAATAGCATGTGCATTACAGCAAAGCTCAGTAGAATTCCGCGTAATACCGAAACTAATAATTATATTCAGGAATGACGAAATGACTTCACGGATAATTGATGATCCGACAGCATAGAATTACTACCAGTTCTTAAACATTCCCCCATTATCTTGGATATGAGAATCTTTGGAAAACGAAAACCAGTGTATGAGATGGTTCCAATCTGTATAGGAACAGAATCATGGGATGCTTATTGCAATGTACATTTCTGACAACCTCTCGAAGAGAGAAAATGCCAAGCCCTTATTGAACAGAGTTGTTCCTGCTCACTTCCCCAGGACTACTCTGCATTGTTTACAGTAGTACTGTTATTACAGTGAATGTATTTGACATGCATAACTGCCGAGACCTCATCCAACAGATTCGTGATTGGTCTTTTGAAGCTATTCGCACTTGTGTTTATCGTAGCATCGTTGGTAACAGCGTCGACGGTAAAACATCACACATAACCCATGTAAACAGCGTAAATGCCAAGACCTTGTCTAACGGTGCGCCATTCTGATGTTCGGGTGCCCTCCAGCTTCCACAAATCTTGACAATTTGAGTACGCCTTGACTACTCGATGAACATGGTCGGTAATAAGAGGCCAACCTGTGTTGAAATAGATTGGCATTTCATACTTCATCAACCGGTATTGCCGTTGTGGAAGATACGCGAGACTTTCCTCTAACCCTGCCACCGGGTTGGCCTCTGTCACGGTCGCCATTGAAACCAAGCAAACAGCTTAGAGTGGATCTGGACCTACGTTGCCGGATCTAACCTGATGCTGAGCACGCCAGGTTTTCCAGTTACTCGACTGTTGCTTTGGGCCCATTGGGTTTATGACCATTGATATTGGCATGGGTATAAGGAACAGCCCCTGGATGCCAAGCCCTTTTGGAACACTCTATAAGATAGATTCCGCACATCCTCAAATACTTCTAGACACCTAAGCTACTCAATACTATTACTGCAGTATGAACCCTACCTGTTGCTCCTCTGCCTTATAATATTTATCAACCATACACCACGTAGCTGCTGTGTGGCCCATCTTTGCCTCTCAAGTATGTACTAACTGTAGTTGAGGTAATTTAGGTACAGTAGCTCTCAACCCAGGACAGACCAACTCATCGTGGGACTATCCCCATGACGTAGTAGCTACCTAGGTACATTACTTTCCCTTCTAGACTCCAACAGGGACCAAAATGTGTTTGCTCTTCCAAGCGGACGCTGTGTTACTGTGACACCGCCCCAAGGGGAAACACGAACACGGAAACACTGTGTGAGGAGATGGTGGGCGGGGTTCTGACTGAGGCACAGTACAGTAGCCTGTGTGAGAGAATATGATGCAGAAGCAACTTGCTGCATTTGGTTTCCACCAATCTCAACAGCAGCCAAATATCGCCTTGCATCAACTGGTGTAGTAACGCTGAATTTGCTAATCAAGACATACCTATCTACCTAGGTATACGTACCATACATCTGCAAGCATCTCTGCACGTCTTTGCAATGTCGGATAGGAACAGCATCCACAAAGCGTTTGAGGAAATGGAGCAGTCTGCCATCACCTTGAAGAGCTACGAGGAAGCAATCCGGGGCAGCATCCGGAACCTTGGAAGCAGACCGATGAGGTACGAGCGGCATTGGAAATTCCACATGACGTCTCAACACGTCTGTTCGAACGATTGAATATCTCTAGTGCGCTCTACACATTATTGGGCATCGGATCGGGGCATTGCAGAAGTTGCCTGCCGACGGAAGCTTAATCAGCGCCAAAGGGCACACCGCCGCCACTAATATCGAATCCTCCGTCATTACACGGGCTATGCGCGTCGTGGTCGCAAACAGAATTGCTGTTGCAGCCGCACCTGATAAGTATGCCCAAAATATCTCGTTGAGAGCCTTTCAATCTGCTGATACTGGAGCCTTTTTCTCAGTGTGCATGGACTTTATCAAGACCGAGGTGAAGTTGCCCGATACTTTAAATCACACAAGCCAAAGAATTTGTACGACCTCAAGAAGTTTCCGTTCGCTTTTGCGGAAGGCAAAGAGGATTGATCTATTCTGAAGTTATAAGCCCTGACGAGGAGCAACGGAACATCTGGAACCTTACGCTACAAGGAGTCGAGAAAAAGTGCTAGTGCTAGGCATGTTCCTATTCTCCACGCTCAAAGAGCTGGTCGAAAAGAGCTGGTCAAGAAGGAAATTAGAGCAAACATCTATCTTTGACATTGTGTTGGAAGAGGCCAGGCATTGATTGCTATCCAAACAAAGTGCTCAGGTGCTTTTGGCGGAAATTTGATCTTACAGAAACTGCCTATCGTTGACAATTCATTGACACTTGAAGAGATGGTCGGCTTTAATCCAATGATCCGCGACATCATTACGCCCCAAACAGTCAAGAGTTAGTCTTGATTCTTGCCTTACATATTTCAAGATCGAGAAAGTGGCTGCTAATATGCTACAGTCTTACAGATGCCCATATCTACTTCATGCGACGCTCACTGCACGATTTTTACAATCATGCCTGCATTGAAGCCTCAGAACACCCCAGCCGCCATGGGTGCAGACTCCCGGCAGATCATCTGCGATATGCTGGTGCCAAAATTAGTTGCAGCCGGCGGACCTCTGGAGCTCTATTGACTAGGCTTTTCATTGTTGAACATATGCTGCAAAGAAAAGACATTGAAGGAATTCAACGAGATCCTTTATGCATTTGGACTGGAGCCGGTCATGCTGGAGGCACACCTAAGGAGCAGTTAGAAAGTGGACAAACATCTGGGTAGCTGGCCGATATGATAGCAGCGGATTTGATGTCACTGGTGTACGAAGACAGCGGAAATGTACATGATCGCACCCTCTCATAGATCGTTTACAAACATCGCTACCACTCAGCAGGCCACATACGCTTCTCTAGTACTAAATAACGATATCAATCAAAGCCCATACAGTGCCTCTTTTTTGTAATAGACCATAAATTGCTTTCGCTGCAATGCCCTTGTCCCTCCTACCTATGACACTGTCATACAATCCCATACATACTGACATGTCTTTCATATACAAGTACCCACCCTTCCTTCGCACCTACGACACCAGACGGTGAACTTGATCTACAGTACGTGAATCCAGAAAATCCGCCCACCTAACCGAACTCTTGCAACTACCAGAATCAAGCTTTGCCTCGTTGGGGACGTGAGAGGGTCCATCAACGATAGATCATCACTCTAACGAAACCTTGGCTGCGATTCCGATTATTACCTGGCATCTGCAGTCCCTCTTTTCTAGGATGTTTACTTTTCTTTCTGAAAGCTTGTGGTTCGATCAGCGCTCGTATCAGTCAAAAGCCTCTTTCCTTTTTTTTTCTCTCTTTACCTTTTGAGCGAAACGTCTGAATGGCATCGCCTGACGCTTGTTACATAGGAGCAAAGTGATTAACGTAAACTGGCTACGGTAGTTGCCCATCCGCTTATACAGCGATGCAATTCGTTGCGGAATAACCAGGTCCATAGGCGAATGGTCGGGGGGCTTTCTTCAGGCTCTGTTTCTCCGGCCACACTATCTCTACCAGGCACACTCTCAACCTGAGGTGGACCTTTTACTTCAGGTAGATCTTTTCCTTCAGATGGATCTTTTACCACCGGCAACCCTTTTTCTTCCGGTAGATCTTCTTCTTCAGGTGGATCTTTTACCACCGGCAAGCCTTTCCCTCAGTCAAAATCTTACTTTCAGGCTGAGCACTGCATTCAAGTGGATCCCCATTGCCTATGGTAGTCGTGCTGTAGAAAATCAAGAGATGAAGGATACGTAACTACGGTTGATCCATATACCAGCAATACTGTGATGAAGCAGGAACCATCCTTGCCTCTTTCACACAAACGAGATGTATTTGGCCGACAGGATTTTGACAAGTAGCCAGGTAACTTTGCAGATATTCTGCTCAGGCTCAGTTCACCATTGAGATCACACTAGGATTTCCAATAAAGATTTTGTTCAAGTCTGGTTCAGACTTCAGACTAACCGCTGAAATCTGGAAAATAACGCATCTCTCATTGGAGGAAGCCAGACCCGCTGGGAGAGACTTTGTGATGGCCGCTGAAGCTTCCATGGAAAGGGGAACTAGTCCCGGAATGGAAAAACTAACTGGGGATACGTCTCCAACAACGGAAGAAATCGCACGAGACGGATAGGATAGTATACCCGAGGTGAGAGAGTATGCATCAAAGAAAAGAAGCAATTGAGGGTAACAGCTGTGAAAGAGGCAAGGGTCGTTCCACAACTACACTTCTCTTGTATTCTGTTTGCTGCCGCCCGCGTGCCGAATCGCCAAACCTTATCTGCCTTCGTAGACGATCCCTTTTCAGGATAGCTCTTCAGCCCTATATCGTACTTCCCCAGAATTGCTCCATTTCAGAAACCTTGTCGAAACCTAGTCCACCAACGTCCTCAAGTTGTGACATGCAGCTGGTCCAATGCATCCCGAAGACCGCACTTGCAGAACCTTGAGGAACAGCCTAGGGACATGATTAGCTTCAATAGGGTGAAGGTAAGAATTTCGCAACTATACAGTATGATACGAAGACCAGAGCCATGATCGTCTTGTTAGCATTTCGCTTATGCAATTCTCGGCGTTTGGGGAGTGTCTTCTACACTGTTAATTCGAGGAAGAGATCTTTATCCACTCAGTGGCTTTGGTTAGTACCACAATTTAAATGCCTCGTAGCTTCAGCTCGCGAGAAGATGCCTGAGATCGCCAACATCCCACCAGATATGCTTCCTGACAAATGACAAGACCCTCCATTTCCACTCTTCTTGCCTCACACGACCCATCAGATGCAGAAGCGAAGCAGCCGGAACCTCAATTTGAGTTCCTCGCAGAGTCTAACTGCGAAATCAAGGTTCGATCTGCTTCGACGCTGCAATCTGACGACTCTCTGATCCCGAGCGAAGGCCGACGGATGGTCTCTGGTGTAATATATAAGGTCGTCTCTTCCCTCGATTTCCTCTCCTCTTCTTTTCTTCTCTTCAGCACTCGGCAGGTCACTACTAGTTACAGCTTGAACTTGTTTCACGTCTCTAACGAATTATACTTGCAACTTCGCGATTAGTAACTTCGAACGCTTGATCACAAGGATCCTGCCTCTTTGAACCCTTCTTCTCTCGATCAGAGCTCGAAAATGTCTTTCCTCCTCTTCTGTTGCAATCCCTTCGGGGCAAAGGCTTTGCGCAAAGAGGCCCAAAAGGAGGCTAAGCAGGCGACACCACCACCCTCGGCGCCAACATCCTACAGGTCGCGTTGCTACAAGCACTCGTCCCAGTTAGGATGGCCGTGTGAGTGCGGTGTATACTCTAAAGAGGATAAAAAACAACAACAGCTGTTCAAAGACGAACAGTGTAGAAAGGTGCTCCGCAAACGTGCCGAAATGGACCGTTTGACTTTCTACAACCCCAACGGATCTTCCTAGATGGTGGTCTGGTTTCGCCCTCCCCCCCTTCCACCAGGATGATTACAACTCAGTCTCTATCTGGATTGTGAAGCAACTTGTGCTATGAGAGGTTCGTGTGTCAGCGACGATGATGAGGTCTAAATTGTTCCGTTTTCTCACCCTTCTCCCCGGGATCCTCCCTCAATCATCGCGTGCGACAACGTCCACTCTCAAGTACAAGTTCTTCACAATTCAGGTAGGGAGCCTGGCGACCATGACCTGGCATGGCGTTCTCTGACGATTCACAACTTGCACTTCACCGCAGTGTCAGAGTCTAGTAGTTGTTGGTTCTGAGAATCATCAACGAAGCTAAGACAAGTTGTGCCCTTTAGATAGTTTCATACCTACCTACCTTCCGTAGTATGTACATAGATATGCCAATATCCTATACCCATCACACTTCCATTGCCTTCCCATCAATCTGCCTGATCGTGTACCTTCTTCTCATACGTATTCCTACCTATACCTGCCCTTATATCGCTCGCACCATTCCTAGGTACTGTATCCTCTTCATCATCAAGCTTCCTTCCCCATATCCAGCCGATCCAACACTGGACACCATAAATGACCTTATCCCAGGACTTACTGTACCTTTGAGTTATCGATAACTCAAGGTTACGTATGTTATTTGGACATCCAGCGTACACGTGCATAATACAATCTGGATGCCTCGATATACCTGAGCATGATAGATGACCTCGACTACGACTCTGCACCGATAGCCAGAGAAAAAAACAGACTTCAGGACCCAACAGCGGTCGGGAAAACTGCGGCAGCTCATAAGAATGTTTTGATCCGAGAAGGTGCAGCGTTGTCTGGATATGCCGCATTGAGGTGGAAGAAGTCATATGCAAAGTGTTACTGAAGTACACCAAGAGATGGTCAGCGTGGGTATATTCAGCTTGAGTCGTCTTGTGCGCTCGACAAAATGCTAACAGGTCTACATGCTTGCAGCACTGTCCCTGTCCGCCGACACCTGCGCTCAACAACGAGGTACGGGCGACCTGCTACGAGTTCCTCGGTTGAGCACGATTTTCCAGAACCTCACAGCCAGTCTCAGCGCAACAAAAGACTCTCCTCTTCATATTTGGCGCATCGCCGGACATTGCAAGGCACATTATTCTATTGGACTTTTTGTCTCCTCTAGAAACAACGTCCTAGAGCGTCTCTGGTATTCTGAACCGATCCGATTTTGAGTCGAAGCAAAGACCGTTACGCCTCTGGACCTCAGATCCTCCACACTCACAGCTTGTAGTCTCAGATCTTATTTAAACAGATATCTGCCTCATCCAATAAGCTACATGTATTCCAATCTGGTACATATACCCGGAACCTCATCATTCAATCAAAGACCTGACATCACCACACTACAGTCAACCCATATCAACGGAACCTCTACAACTTCGATCGCGCAGCATCCTGCTAAAACACGATCCCAGATTCCCAAAAACGCCCCCCCTCCCTGACTTCCATCCTCCGCCGTAACAACCTTCAAGTCTTCCGATCCGCTATACGCGACATTCAACATCGACATCGACATCCTCTCAAAATAAAGAACACCGCCTCGAACAAAAGTTATGAAAGATTCCGAGGACGAGAATATCGAGACCCCATAGAGTCCGATTTTTTCACTACAAATCCATTCGGATCCAAAGATCTGAGATTCGGGGCGTAAGGGAAAAACAAGAATACTTGCGAGACTCGAGAGATCCATTTCCTTGCGGTCTGGTGCCGATGAAATAACAGGCTTATTGTACTTTTCTTTTCTTGTCTTGTTTGGATGTATGATTTCTGCGACTTCTGGCGTGATTCGCGTTGGTAGTATGCTAAAGGGACGGGGAATTTGGATGGTTCGCGTGCCGGACGGATGAAGGTACCGGGAGGGTTTTTTTCAAGGTGGGAAGATATTCTATCGATTCGATGTATCTGCATTAACTTAGATAGAGCTAGCTAAGGTAGTTGACTAGATTGGAAGAAAGTATGGAGAATTTGTTAGATGGTTGGTGGTAGGGTAGGCTATTAACTATGTCTTGTTGTTGTAATGTTGATCATCACTTTGTTTAACGTACATATATTGTAGATTGTAGGAGGGAGCACGTAAGTAAGTATAGTACTCGGTTCAATGAATCAAGAGTCATTATCATTATCATAAGATATTTTCTAGCTCATTTTGTTCAAGCTATTTATTGTATTGATGTATTGAGTCGAGTCGAGGAGTATGATTCCTTTTCTCTCTGTTCAATGTTGATGTTGGAATTCAGCTTTCATCGTTTTGTCGAACGATATTGAGCGTCGTGATTATTCACTATTTCGTTATCGAACTTGAAGAACTTTTGAGCTGCTTGTTTCTCCCAGCCGCCTTTTAGACCATCACCATCACCACCACTACCCTTTGTTGATAGAGTTAGTATGAGAGCAATATTGAGAGAGAGAAAGAGGAGAGGGAAGGAAGAAAGGAATGGAGAAAGCAAGGAGAAAGAGAATAGGAGAGGGGGGGAGAGAGAGAGGATAGACTTACTGTTGATCTAAGACTGCCGTATTTCCTCCGGTTGTTTCGAGAATAGGTTCTGACTTGCTTGTTGTTGTTGTTGTTGTTGTCGGTCATGAAATCATCGGTGTCGTTGTCTGGGTCGGCAACTAGAGTTCCATCTCGACTGCTACTCTTTGAGGTCTGGGCTTCCACGGCCGAAAGTCGGGATGGGACGAGTTTTCCATTTACGAGGACTGGCCGATTTGTGGTGCTGTTGTTCCTGTCTCTTGCAGCCATACGGGAAGCCAAGGTTGTTCCGTAGAAACAATTTGGTTGAATGGTTCCAATGGTTCTCCTGTTGTTAAGTGGATAGAAGGTTGGGGAATGTTGAGGCAAAGGAGGTGAAACGGGACTTGGTAATGGCTCTGACAGGTCGACACTACATACCCGCTTGTTTCGATGTGCGAAGGTGTGTTGTGGCCAAATCTCAATATCGTCCTCGATAGGAACCTCATATATCGGCATCTGAGTGCAAGGGGCGCTGGCTTCGTGTAGATGAACGTATTTCGGTGTTTCCCATGTTGAAGGGTCATCGGGATTATATTCTTTGACTTGACAGCTGCAAATGGAATCTGCCCTCGCGCCAGACAGTCTTGCGGATTGCAGCATGTCTGAGCAGGAGGGCATATGGAACACCAACAAAGACGACTGTGTTTGCTAGTACGAAGGTTTGGCAGACGAGAGACAGTGCTTTTGCTCTTCTGCGTAGCTTTCGCTGCTTCAAATAACCAGCCGATGCATAGCGGGGGACCATGCGCGTCAAAGACTGAATTATCAGTGAATGAGCAAGTTGAAAGAAAGTGTGATTTCGAGACTAGCATTAAATATGTATTGCATGTGTAAAATACTCGGCGAAGGATCGTACATGTATATCTAGGAAGACTGTGATGCCGGGACAAGGTGTTCTACGTTCCAGTACGAAACGATAGAGACCGCTACTTACTTGGATACACTTGCCATCAGGAATCGCTTGTCCCATGCGAATCGATCACCAAAGACAACCTTATGATAGGCAATGGGATCTGGTGCTCTATCGAAGCTTCCGTAGACACAGACCAAGTTGACAGAAGCTATTGCCAGCGGAGGTGCCGTTGCGCATATCAACATTTAAGGTTGTGAGCATTTGCTTGAATCCATCACGATTGGCTTGAAGATAAGACTTAGTGGATGTTATAGTAATTACAATACTGTAATTTAAGTTCATTGGGTCGATGAGGTTATCAGTCAATCACGGGTCCTCCCCCTCTCCCTCTCTCTCCTGAACCCTGCAGCCCAAACTACTCTGTAAAATTATATAATTAGTCAGAATGGGAAGGGAACAGGGAACAGGAACGAACGGAGCAGCGCGGCCACTGAAACAGGACGAGGCAAAAAGGGGACTGGCCCCATCAAATCACAAAGAGACGCGCATGAGCCATCTCCTTTTGACCCTGATGGGCCGAACGTACAGTACTACAGTATGGTACAGCATATCGATCTACATAGTACTCAGAGTATGTACCTAAAAGTTTGTTGTATCACCGACGCGTCCACCGTGCATTTACCGTGCATCTGTAACCACTTTCATCACAACCTTGGTAGTGTTTCTTGAACTCGGTATTACTATGTAATTGTCCTGTACGGAGTGCCGTACTGTACTGTAGTGACTTAGTTATTATATCGTGATGTGAGTGAGATCTGTGCAAACACAATTCGCGTATAAAACGAAACCGTGAAGTGTGCCCAAAGGTCAGTCAGTCCATTAATTAGGCACGCTTCTCCAGAATCCACCAGAAGAGAAAAAAAAACATCATCAATTCTCCGTTCTGGGCAACTAGTGGTGCACATCACATTGTTGCACCCTTTTACTCCTGATTAATCAGACATATCCCTGCATCTTTTCGCCCGCATCAAACAGAACTGCGCGCTGCAAATCGATTTCGCGCTTACGATCATCCTGCATATTCGTCTTTGAATTCCCTCTCAACACAGGTCAAACAACGGCGAGATAGAACGAACTAGTTAGACCGCTCAAGCAGGCGTACCGAGAATGCGCCACTGAGATCGAGAGATCGTTCGCCGTTGATGTCACGAAACGCTCGTTATTCTGTCTGATCGATAAACCTTGGGTTGCCGAGCATGGATGTCAAAGTAGGAGATAGTGTCGACGTGCCGGGTATGTCGCTTCAAACTTGTTGGGATGATTGCGCTCTAATTATGGACCTCTACAGGTGGCATGTATGGCACCATCAAATTCATTGGCCCCGTCGCAGGCAAGAAAGGTATGCTGGTCTCATCCTGCAACCCCAGGCTGATTTCTGACAATGCGACAAGGAACCTTCGCTGGTGTCGATTTACATCATTCATTTTGGGCGAAGGGGAAGAACAATGGCTCGGTTGACGGGTACGCACCCTGCGGTGGGAGTTGTATAAAAAGCATGGCGTTGCTAACTCGCCGCGCAAACACAGGAAGAGTTATTTCAGAACGTCGAAGCCCACGTCCGGCATTTTCTTACCCCTCGAAAAAGCGACAAAAAGGGCAGGGCCACCAACACCGAGTACACCGTCGCTCGCAAATTTTAATCTCGGCGGAAGAGCAGCATCCAGCGGCAAGCCGAATTTCAGTCAATCGGTTGGACCGGGAGCGAGAGCTGCAAGCCCAACTCTGAAGCCAGCATTGAGGAGACCGTCACTGCCTCGACCAGGCTCACCATTAAGGCAACACTCTGGAGCAGTGAGCACACCATCCGCTCGGCCGTCAGCCGTTGGATTCTCCAAAAGTAAAATCGGGACAGGTCCTCCTAGGTTTACACCTGGCATCAAAAGCTTCAACCCTGGTGCTAGCCTCAAAAATGGTGCCAGCACTCCATCCAAGCAGCCATTAGGATACGAGCCGGCCTTCGATGAGTCTCCAGAACAAGAATCGACTCCAACTCCGACCCCTGTGGGAATGGTCAAGACGATTGACGGCACAGTGCAACAAGAGGAAATGAAGAGACTAAAAGCTCAGCTGCAGGAGAAGGATCTGCAACTTAAAGAACAGAGTGCAGCACTGTCGGACATGGAAAAAACATTGACAGAATTGCAAACCCTGATGCCTACAGATGATGAAGGGTCTAAGCATAGTCGCAATACCAGCAATGAAACATCCGACGTTACGCAGCTTCGAGCATTGCTGAGAGAAAAGAATGAAAGGATCGCAGCGTTGACGGCGGAATTCGATGCTCATCGAGCGGACTTCAGGAGCACTATAGATACCCTAGAAATGGCCAGTACGGAGACTGAGCGCGTATATGAAAGACGGGTGGATGAGCTCCTGCAAGAGATACGCGAGTTACAAGACAGGGGAGAGGATGTTGCGAGTGTCGCAATGCAGCTTAAGCAACTGGAGGAGCTGGTACAGGAACTCGAAGAGGGCCTCGAGGACGCCAGACGAGGCGAAGCGGAAGCTCGCGGAGAAGTTGAACATCTACGGGGCGAAGTCGAACGTACCAAAACGGAATTGAAGCATGAAAGAGATAAGGCCGCCCAATCGTTCAAGTCGCCATCGCCCGACGCAGCCCGCGATCACAGACTTGCTAAAGATCTTCATGCTAAAGAGGATGAAATCAGAGGGTTGAAAGCAATTATTCAATCTTTGAGCAGAGGCTCGGTCCAATCACCGGGTATGAATGGAACCCCCGCAAACTCAGCTGATCACGCCGGTCTCGAAAAGAAGCTCAGAGAGCTTGAGAGTGTCATTGAGCGGAAAACGTACCGTGAAGAAGAGCTGGAGCGGGAGCTGGAGCGTCTGCGGACCACAGTTTCCCTCGAACGTCCACAAAGCTCAGGTTATGGGAATAAGAATCGACTCTCGGATCGAACTGTTGTTCCTGTGGATTGGCGTGACCAGAACGGCTCGCGACAGCCACTTGAAACCATGCAAGAAGACGCAATCTCGGAAGTTTCCAAAGCCACTACCAATCTGAGATGTGAGCTTTGCGAAGAAGAGGGCCATGACATTCTGAATTGCAACAATGTCTTCGGCAGCAAGGCCATGAACGGGAAGACTGGCAATGGGCCAATGCGAACAGGAAAAGACGCTGTAGCAGAAGGATTGCGCAATCTGGCAGTGCCATCCTCGCGGTCACATGAAGATGAGGCCCAGGTTGCGCCATTGAGCCCTAGAAGAAGCCCTGCAACGACTCCTCGGGCGCTCAATGGATTTCAGTCTAATGATTACATGAATGCCCGACCACCTCCTCCACCACCGAAGACATCGGCCGACGAAGAGAAGTGGTGCGCGGTTTGTGACAGTGAAGAACACAATACGATGGAATGCCCTTATGAGGACCCGATCTAAGCACTGGTCTGCTCTCGGGGCTGTGGATCAGCCCATGGTCTGTTACGCAGTAGACTGGTCATGCAATTGGGCTTTCTAGCTATACTTCTGTTTCACGGCGATTTGAGCGCTCATTTTGGATATCCCACTTATGCTCAGTCACCATAATGCTTGATAACCTCATCTAATATAATATGATACCACTTCTTTCAAACGCAAAATCATGAGCTTGCCTGTCTTTGTGCTACATATTCTCAGAAGCTCCGGTGCCGGATTGCCGGTCGCTTGATTGCCTATCTACCGTTCCCTCGTGTCCTTATCTCTCATTACCACTTTGCTTGAATTGCACGATCGCCAAGCACTTCACATATCGGCGGTAGTATTTTGCAGTGGTACAGTACAGTACCTTGCAGTGGATCTACATCCGGTTTCCCTGACTCCGAATGCGGGGAGCGATGGGTCTCGTGTTGGTTACTTATCGATTCGACGCGAGGGGGGGATCGTACTACAGAGTATGTACCTATGTAGTATTTGGAGTTGGACGGATCCACTCAAGCTCCAGTGGCACCGTCACCATATCATGTAACATGTCGGAGAAAGACAGGACACTACGTACACCTCCCTCATACCTAGGGAACAAGGTACATAGGTTGCCATCCTCTTACATTTGATCCGACTCGTCTATTGTTAATTGTTATCATCTATATCATCGTTATCTGCATCATGGGCGGTGGTACGGATCCTGTAGCCAAGAGCTCTTATCCTCAGCTAGCCGTGCGACCCGTTGGTAAGCAAATAGGGAACATCTATACCGATCGACTGCGCCAATTCACCGCTACTGGTCAGTATGAGGGCCAGAATCTTCGTGCGTGAGTTTGTGCAAATCACACCCATGGTATTCAGGTCTGACCTCATATATAGAAAGTTCTACGATGCAACAAACGATGATGAAGACCATGTCAAGCTGTACGTATACTCACCACCGGATTTGTCGAGACCTACCTTCGAGGACGCCACGTCCCACGAATTCAAACCAACAAGACGCGGGGAGTCTTTTGGTCCGAGTTGGTCTACACACTGGTTCAAGATCGAATTAACAGTACCCGAGTCCATGAGAGATGCTGAGCATCTCGAGTTCCATTGGGATGCGAACAACGAAGGGCTCATCTGGACAACAGAGGGTCATCCGCTACAAGGCCTGACCGGTGGCGGCGAACGGATCGAATGGATCATACCTGAGGGCTGGCGGGATGGTAAAGAGCATACTTTCTATATCGAAATGGCCTGCAATGGCATGTTCGGTAACCCCCCCGGCGGGGATTCCATACAGCCTCCTATCCCAAACAAGTACTTCCAACTCTCTACTGCAAGAATAACTGCCGTCAATTTGACGGTCAGGCAACTATATCTTGACTTTTGGATCATCGGAGATGCGGCAAGAGAGTTCCCTGGTGACTCGTGGGAGAAGCATCAAGCATTGCAAGTGTGCAACAAAATCATGGACACATGCATCAACGCCGGCTACACGCCAGAGTCTTTGAAAGAAGCCCGAAAGATAGCGCAGGAGTATCTTGGGAATGTTGACACGTCCAAGGTCTACGACACTGACAAAGAAACTATTATCTATGGTATCGGACACTGCCATATTGACACCTGTTGGCTATGGCCTTGGGCGGAGACGAAGCGAAAAGTTGCTCGGTCGTGGTCCAATCAATGCGATCTACTGGATCGCTATCCTGAACATCGCTTTACAGCTTCCCAGGCACAACAGTATAAGTGGCTAGAAAAGTTGTATCCTACAGTTTACGACCGTGTGAAGGACAAAGTGAAAAAGGGTCTTTTCCTGCCAATAGGTGGCAGCTGGGTTGAACATGATACCAACATGCCAAGTGGAGAGTCGTTGGTCAGGCAATTTGTATACGGACAACGTTTCTTTGAAAGTCGCTTTGGCGAGCGATGCAAGACTTTTTGGTTGCCGGATACCTTTGGATACTCTTCTCAACTGCCTCAACTCTGCCGTCTTGCGGGAATGAGCCGGTTCTTTACCCAGAAGCTAAGCTGGAACAACATTAACAACTTCCCTCATACCACATTCAACTGGGTCTCGCTTGACGGAAGCCAAGTACTGTGTCATATGGCTCCCTCGGAGACTTATACTGCCGATGCACATTTCGGAGATGTCAAGCGGAGTGTTACCCAGCATAAGTCCATGGATCAGGACAAAACGTCTTTGCTCGTTTTTGGCAAGGGTGATGGTGGCGGTGGTCCAACATGGGAACATATTGAGAAACTGCGAAGATGTCGTGGCATATCCGACGAAGTCGGCCTGCTTCCACGTGTTAAGATGGGATACACCGTCGAAGATTTCTTCCAGAGACTTGAGGATAAGGCCTCAAACGGTACTGAATTTGTGACTTGGTATGGAGAATTGTACTTTGAGTTGCATCGGGGCACGTACACCACACAAGCGAACAACAAGCGCAATAACCGCAGGTGCGAAATTATGATGCATGACCTCGAGTACTTGGCAACATTGGCATCCTTCAAGAGTAAAGACTATAAGTATCCCAAGGAAGATATCGATACCATCTGGGAGAATACTCTGCTATGCCAATTCCACGATTGTCTCCCGGGCAGTGCTATCGAGATGTGTTATGATGATTCGGACGAATTGTACGCGAAGAACTTCGAGCTTGGCAAGAAAGCAAAGAAAGATGCTTTATCTGTGCTTGGTCTTTCTCTGCAAAAGTCCTCAGGTCCAATGTTCACCTTGAACACAGTTCCGTGGAAGCGATCAGAGCTTCTCTCGGTTCCTTTTATGGCCGGAGAAAAAAGATATTTGTTTGCTAGTGGATCAGGAGGTATATTGCACGCTATGCCTCCTATTGTGGCGGAAAGTTCGGCTGCTACAATCAAGGAGATCAAAGCTGGCGTTTTCGAATTGGCCAATGCTCACTTCAAGGTTGAAGTCGAGGATGGCGTGATTACCTCTCTCTACGACAAGAAAGCCGACCGAGAAGTCATTGCCAAAGGCGGAAAAGCAAACCAACTGGTAATATTTGATGACAAACCATTGTACTGGCAAGCCTGGGATGTTGAAGTCTTCCATTTGAACTCCCGCCAAGAACTGAAGTCCGGCAAATCCGTGACTGTTGAAAATACCCCGTACCGAGTTAGTCTCGAAACCGAGACAAAGATTAGCTCCAAGAGTTGGATCAAGACCACGATCAGTCTTGAGGCAAGTCTGAGCGAAGAACCATCCTATGTCGAAGTCGTGGCTGAAGCCGAGTGGCATGAAACGATGAAGTTCCTCAAAGTTGAATTCCCGGTCGACGTAGTCAACACCGAAGCTTCTTATGAGACTCAGTACGGCATTGTACGTCGACCTACTCATTACAATACCAAGTAAGTTCATATACCTGGACTAGAGAATCGTCCTTGATCTGCTACGATATATGCTAACATGATGAAATAGTTGGGACATGGCCAAATTCGAGGTCTGTTGCCATAAATTTGCCGATCTATCTGAGCATTCGTACGGAGTTTCCATCCTCAACGACTCCAAGTACGGGTTCGCAACATGCGGCAACTTGATGCGTCTGTCTCTTCTCCGTGCGCCCAAAGCACCAGACGCTCACGCAGACATGGGCCACCACAAGATCCGCTGGGCTATTCTTCCTCACTCCGGTAGCCTTGGTCCAGACACCGTACGAACAGCGTACAATTTCAACAACCCAATGGGACTGTTTGCTATTGATAACAAAAACTTTGACGAATCCATATTCTCTGCTATCACCCTGGATACCTCATCTTCCACCTCTACCCCATCCTCCCTAGTCCTAGACTGCATCAAACGCGCCGAAGACGATCCCGACATCGTCTCTTCACTCCCCGGCCCCATTCCCTTCCCACACATCACATCCTCCCGCGCCGCTTCTTCTTCGAAATCTGTCATCATTCGTGTCTACGAATCCCTCGGAGGAAAAGCACGAGGAACGATCAGGAGTAAATGGCCTTTGAAACAAGTCTTCAAAACCAATATTTTGGAAGATGATTTGGAGGAATTGGTGGTCACGAAGAAGGAAGGTAATGGTGATTCGGAAGTGAAGATTGAATTGAGGGCTTTCGAGGTCGCGACTTATAGGTTGGTCATTGGTTGATCAAGAAGCATATGCGAGCGAGTCTGTAGGTAGTAGTATGTGATGAGGAACGAACAAAGGGCGAGATTTCTTGGCGAGGATGGACTGGATAGCATGTGTGTGTTTTTTTATAGCTTGTACTTTGGAATCTTGGTCCGTATATTTAGCAGAAAAAGGGAATGGAAATATTTCGGAGATCTATTTTGCCCCCGCTTTCCCTTGTTTCGCCGTGTTTACCACGTCGTCAGAGTCTTATACCTGACTGGTTTGTTCCGCTCTCCTATTCTTGACATGAATGATGATCATCGATTGTAGCTGATGAAAATTGATCATGAAACAGGAACAAACTTGTAGACAAGTCCTTTTGGATGAAAGCTATCGCGATGCTAGCTCATTTAAGCTCAGCTCAGTTCGTGTTGCGATCGTATATTCTCCTTGCAGCTTGCAATTGACTGTTGTGGTGATGGTGAAACAATTATTGAGAATAGCTTTTCTGCACAGTGTGGTGTTTCGATCGGTTGTTGAATCGGTCAGTTGTATGATCATCTTCGGTCGGTGATCAATCCATCGAAGACTTCTATTTATTGTTCCTTCATTCCCTTCCATAACTGACCTTCAATCTTTTGTTCTTCTTATTTCCACCTTCAGCCGCACTCCCCGTCGCACTGGCTTCATCATCGTCTATTGCAGCAGCTTTCTTCTTCTTGGTCGGCTTCTTATTTCCACCGGCCTTTGTGTTGTTTCCACCGTCTTTCATCGATCCCGTCGGCGTTCCCGCGTGCGACGCAGGAGTCAGTTTCTCTGATCCTGCGGGTGAATCTGCTGCTGCTATGCCGCCGGCTCCCACTTCTGCAGACTTCATCGACCCAGTACTACTTCTACTGAAAACGCGATCTGTGTCTTGAATGACGATTTTTCTTCGTGTTCCTCCGGCAGCGCTGCCGCTGATAGTACCGGAACCAGGGCCTCCACCACCACCCCCAGAACCGGAAACGGTACTGCCCTTGATGTAGTTGTCAAACCCTTTGATTATGTTACCAGCGGGTGAGGTATCTTCGAGGTAGGAGGATTCGAGGCGGAAGATTGAGTCTTCAAGGGCGGACTGAAAGATTTTGATATTAGAAGGAGTAATTTGAAGGTCATAGGCTCTGGACCTGGAATACACAGAAACGCAACACATTGGGAGAGACGTACCAGGTTCTTATCCAAGATTCTTTTCTTCTGTATTGTATCGCGAAGATCGCGTCGGAGCTTTTCATAATATGGCAGGCCGCGATTCGCAGTGTCTGGGGCTGTGGTTGCTGGTTTTGCAGCTGCCGCAGCAGTAGGGCCTGGAGGAACGTTTTCGGCCATTCTATGGGCCTCTATCTACAGTTTTCAACTGCTTTCAATGAATAGCTTAAACAAATGAGAGCGAGATTATAATGACCAGTCGCGAGATGGGACTAGATACTAAAGTTGGAGTAACCTAGCAAGCAATTCTGCGGAGAGAGTTCGTAGGTGGGGAGGAAACAGTAATCGGGAAGGTGGACCGAACGATACGGTGGACAAGCTTCGATAGCTTGACAATGCTGCAACTAGCCCTGCTCGCATGTGAAACGAGGTGCTCCGAGTACATACGTATACCCCAAAGACAGATATCTCTTTCTTTCTTTCTTTCTTTCTATACAGTTTTACAAGACTCTTCTCAGCAGATTACAAAGTGATCATGGATCATAGTCATATGGATCACGGCCATATGGACCACGGCCAGGCGCAATGTTCTATGAATGTATGTCCTCAAAGCACCCGCCTTTACAATCAGTAACACATTATATCCATGGTCATGATCACTGACACCTACTCCTTCTAGATGCTCTTCACATGGTCCTACAAAAACCTTTGCATCGTCTTCCGAGGATGGCATATCTCCGGACCCCTCTCTCTCGTCCTCTCCTTGATCGCAATCGTCCTTCTGACGGCCGGATATGAATGTGTACGCGATATCTCCAGAAGATTCGATGCGGCACATAGCGCGAGGATGTCTGCTTTTGGAAGCACTGCTAGTACATCGAGTGAGTACCTCCTTTCCAAGGCCTTATCCCTACCCTTTCAGCCCCTTGAGCGCATCTTCAACATTCATTTCTGTTTGTTCGCGCGCCGTGCCTTTGAGAAAGAGCGTATGGGCTGAAACATGATCTCTTTACTTCCATCAAGATGGAGATATTGCCGAGCCAAATCGCGGATCAAGCTCATTGCTCTTGGTAGGAAGGGATAGTAAGCAAAGGGCTGAACGGACTGGAACGATTGTCAAGGCTGCATTGTACGCGGTCCAGGTCTTTTACAGCTTCTTTATAATGTAAGTTACAATCTTGATGAAGCCCTTCATAGCCATAGGGCAAATTGATTGATTCTTGTCCAGGTTGCTTTTCATGACATACAATGGTTGGGTCATGCTTGCGGTCGCCGTTGGAGCCTTTGTTGGCTACATTGCTTTTGGCGCAAAGACTTCGTCTTCGAAGACTGTTGCATGCCATTGAGGAAAGAGGAATGAGACAATATGTGCAGGGTTTCACTATAGCGTGTCATCTTCTAGATCGTCATCTCCCCCGAATCCAAAACTAAAACCACCAGTTTCTGGATCGTCCTTGGAGTCGTTATGCACCACCTCCTCCCATTTGCGTTTCTTGATCGTTGAGGAATCTAAGGAATCCATTAGTTCCGGATGACGCTCACGTAGTCTCTCAGTGAACAGCACATAGGGATCCACAACGTCGTTAGAGAATCCTGATATCTGATCTGATTTATCTTTCAAAAATCTCAATGCTGACTTCAAATGGGCCCGTGGAATGAAATTCTGAGTGATTGCGGTAGCCGGTTCCAAATTGACCACTAAATGCCACCATCCGGAGGGTACATGCAGTACCTCCCCTTCATGACAAACTCCTTCGATACACCCGGGAGTATTTCGTGCTTCGTCATGAAACGTCAAAAGCCATTCGGCAATGCTTAGCGGGCTGGTGACTTCGCTCTGATCTGCCGACATATAGACACCTGGAGGTAGTACGGATGGTGGAAACATGATCCAATATTTTGATCCTTTGATAACGGCGTTCCATGCACTTGTAGCATTCGGATCTTTGTGGAAAGTACTCCCACTGCGTTTAGGACCGACAATCAACCAACGGTGGTCTGGACGCTGTTTGCCAAGAAGCATGAAGAGATCCTCTCCGAAGCAATCCGGAGGCCAGTAAGCCCCATCATGTCCAACTTGTAATTCCATCTTACCAACAAAATCTCGATCGAATAGGTAGAGCGGGGACTCGTCGGAAGAGTTGTTCATGTAGTCGTTATAAGTCTTTAATGGCCAATCAACAGCTTCTGCTCGGAAGACTTTGTCACCATATTTCGTGAGAAGTGCGGTTTCGGACCAGTCACGGTAGACTGGCCATTTCGGTACAACATCGGTGAGGATGAACGGGATATCCGTATAATTTTGAGAAAATTCTTCTGGTGTGAGGTCGGATAAACGTACGATGCGACTTTTCCGTGGTATACCTTGTGAATATTTCCCAAGCGATATCTGTGAATTCGAATATGGACGAAACAATGCATCTGAAAAAAGACCCGAGCAATCAATAGCAAACCTCTGTCCCTCATGAATCCTGAGAAATGTGCTTTTCCATAAACCGTGCCACGAAAAACTTGCTGGGGATTTTCTGCAATTTTATCAGCCTTGGTTGGGGATACGGAAGCCTGAAAATCATGATAACAAGCATTGAGATAATGAGAAGAGGATCAAGATATGGTGATCAAGAAGAGTTGATTTAATAAACATGGATAGGAGACATACGCTATAAAGAGGGCCCTCCATAGTTCCTCACTGGAAGTGAAGGCATAGAGTGCCCGGCATGTTGAGCCGAGAGCCAGTAAGGAGCGAGCATCTAACCATTCCAGCAGAAGAAGGAGAGTCTCATCTGGTAGAATGTTGAATGTGCCGGCAGCACCGCGCAGATTTTTTGCCGATGTCAGAGCATTTCCGCTTGGCCTCACGCCGAGGGGATGCGGTTTAATGGCTGAAACGATCCCATCGGGTCCTTCGACATCATCTATGAAACCGTCGGCCGCTGGAGAAGACTGGCATACAGCGATCGAACCCATCTGGAAAAGGTGACTGCCGTGTTGACCGCTCTGATTGTCTGATGCAACAACAATTGGACATAAGAGAGACCAAGTCAAGGCGCCACCAGTCTCATTCCCTGGGACAACCCTCTTGAGTCCAGACGAAGCTTCAATACTCCTCGAAAAGACAAAAGGGCGCCTCTATCCGTTGTGCTAGGCAGTGCATTAATCTTATGGATCTGTGCCAGTTCGATGACTACTCTATAAGGCTAACCTCCTGCAGCGGAGCGGCGAAGGAGAGGACGAACCAGTGATGTGTCAGTTGCACACTATTGAAGAGCAGACTACATGACATGAAAGAGAGAGTAGGTGAGTCACAGAATGAGAATGAGACGAGATGACCATGGACTTTACTGCATCAAGATAATGTTCAACTAGGGCCATATACATACAATACTTTCCTATATCGAGCGCTTTTTCTGATTTGTGCTGGGCGACGGTGGGACGGGGCAAAGGCGGGCGGACTTAATTAATTTTGTGTGGCGAGCAAGAAACTTTTTTTTTGGCTCTCAATTATAATTTTCCTTCCTTTTTGGAGACGTTGTCGCAGCGCAGTCTAGCGCGGTAGTCTAAAATTTGGCAGTGCCTTTCAGTAGGAAGAGTTATAAAAATTTCCATGAAACCCATTTTTCCTCACCCTCACCTCTAACAAATTAACAACCACACATATCCAATCAACCAAGAACATCCTTCATCACCAGATTCATTGATACTCTTGTGTAGAGTATCGGCATCTGGTTTTACAGCTACAGCAAAGCATATACGACGTCTGTGCACTAACGCCAGACGTGCTTTTTACCCCGCGCTACCGCTCTCGCGATCAACAGCGCAGTTGCTGGTGATCTTCCAAACAACTAAATCGCAATCATGGCTTCAAAGGAAGGACTCGAGGAGATTCCCGACAGTAAGTCCTGATGTCTGAAATTGTCGCTCGATAGAGATGCGATGAAGTATTATCTGCGCATTAAGCGCATGCGCGCTGTTGAAGTCGGTCGCTGATTGCAAATTTTCCTTGACAGGCCAGATCGAGTCCAACTACGATGAAATCACCGACTCTTTCGATGCTATGAACCTCAAGCCTGAGTTGCTCCGAGGTGTCTATGCCTACGGTTTCGAGCGACCATCCGCCATTCAACAACGTGCTATTATGCCAGTTATCAAGGGTTCGGATGTCATTGCTCAAGCTCAATCTGGAACCGGAAAGACGGCCACTTTCTCCATCTCTGTCCTCCAAAAGATCGACCCAGCTCTCAAGTCATGCCAGGCTCTCATCCTTGCGCCAACCCGTGAGTTGGCTCAACAAATCCAAAAGGTCGTCGTTGCCATCGGTGACTTCATGAATATTGAATGCCACGCCTGTATTGGTGGTACCAACGTTCGTGAGGACATGAAGGCCCTCCAAGATGGTCCTCAAGTCGTTGTCGGTACTCCAGGTCGTGTTCACGACATGATTCAGCGACGTGTGCTCAAGACAGACAACATGAAGATGTTCGTCTTGGATGAGGCCGATGAAATGCTTTCACGTGGTTTCACTGAACAGATCTACGACATCTTCCAATTGTTGCCACAATCTACTCAGGTCGTTCTCTTGTCCGCCACAATGCCTCAGGATGTCCTCGAGGTTACCACCAAATTCATGCGTGACCCTGTTCGTATCTTGGTCAAGAAGGCTGAGCTTACACTTGAAGGTATCAAACAATTCTATATTGCTGTCGAAAAGGAAGAATGGAAGTTGGATACCTTGTCAGATCTCTACGAGACTGTCACCATTACTCAAGCTGTCATCTTTTGCAACACCCGAAGAAAGGTCGACTGGCTTACCGACAAGCTTACTGCCCGTGACTTCACCGTCTCTGCCATGCACGGTGACATGGAACAAAGTCAACGTGATGTTATCATGAAGGAGTTCCGATCTGGTTCATCTCGTGTCTTGATCGCTACTGATCTTCTTGCTCGTGGTATCGATGTCCAACAAGTCTCTCTTGTTATCAACTATGATCTCCCAGCCAACCGTGAGAACTACATCCATCGTATCGGTCGTGGTGGTCGTTTCGGTCGTAAGGGTGTGGCTATCAACTTCGTCACCCAAGATGATGTTCGCATGATGCGTGAAATCGAACAGTTCTACAGCACTCAAATCGAAGAGATGCCAATGAACGTTGCTGGTACGTTAATCTGACATCTTCCTCCTACAATTGGTAACTGACAAACTTTATAGACTTGATTTAAGGTATTTGCAGAGCAAGTACTCTTCAACACGGCCCCGGCATACTGCAGGCGTTTGTTAATTCAAGTGAAAGGAAGGTCCGGGCGAAGTGGGATGACTTATCGACTGCTTGGCTCGATCAACCTTTTCTCAGGAAAAAAGTCTCTTAGTCCTCTGTATTGAAATTTCCTTGTGCATGCAAGCCATGACATGTGGGCTTGTTTGATCGATAATGGTGGTTTATCTACCATGACTTGTTTGATAATTTTTCTTCTCTTCTGCAGGGCCTGTTGGCTATGCCGGATACATAGTGGGTCGCTTTCTAACGCCTAACTGATCTGTCTACGAAGAGATGATGGAAATCTGTTTTTCTTGCTTGCAATAGATAGAGGGAAATACCAAAGTCTTTCGAATTTGTTCATAGTCTTTCCAAATCTCACGTGCAGTTCTCATATGTGAATGCTTCAGTCCATTGTCCCACTTCCTTGAGGAACCTCCACCTTCACTCATTTCAACAACAATCCATCTTTGTTTGCTTGTCAATAGACAAGCTCCCGTCTACTAACTCGAGGTCTTTCCGCGCCCGGACCTGTGCAGCTCAAATGCGCAACCCTGAAATTCAGTATGCGCAATCCCTGCTATGGCTTTACAAATTCCGTAGGGACTACAATGCAATTTCTCAAAAACACGAGGAGATCAACAAGGAACACCAAACGCTACTTCTCGAGCATGATAAGAAGCTAGCACAATGTGCAATGCTGGAGGCCCAGACCGGAGAGTAAGTTCAACACTGGCAGCTTGACTCTTGTGGATCGACTAACATTCAATTAACCCAGAAGTGCACAACGAATCAAGACACTGGAGAACAAGGTCGCAGAACATCACACGGCTCTACATGCTGCCCTGGTAGAAGATCAGCAATCGAAAGCGAAGATTTCAGCTCTCAAAAATGAGCTTGAAGAATTGAGGGCGAAAGCTGAAGTGTCTGCTCTTCGACACTTTAATCACGAATGTGATCTAAGCACGTTTTCTTCCCAGCATCTTCATCAATTCAATTCGAGTCCTCCCGAGCTTCCTCCGGCGCAGCGCAGCGCAACTACATGTACATTTGACTCGTCACCTCTACCATCCCACGAAAGTATGGCGCCCATCCCCGAAATGGAGACTGAAGACGGAACCGACGACCTGGACCACCATCGTCTAACCTCAAATGTCCCCAAAAGACCACTGGACACAGACGCAAACACCAACACCGACCCAGATTCAGATATTCACCCTTCCTCCCCCTCCACCACAACTTCGACCTTCACCATAACGCCCCTCCTCACCCACCCCTCGCCCTCCACTCCCCTACACCACTACACGCAATACCTCCACACCAAACACGACTACCCCCGCCTTCTCACCCTCTACACCCAAGCCCACCTCTCAGTCTCCGCGTACATCGCCCTCGGCACCCAACTCCTCAACACTCTCCACTCCTCCAACAACCCGGACTGTCCCGTATCCCCCATCTCCCCTCTATGGGATTGGAGCGTGGAACGACAGCTCGTGACGCAGTTCTTGAAAGGCTTGGACCGGGAGTGGATCAGAGGGTTGTTTGAAAAGTATTTGCAGAGAAAGGGGAGGTGGTGGAGGAATGTTTTGAGAGCGCATGAGCGGAATTTGAGGGAGAAGAGGAGGTGGGTTGGAAGGAAGGTAGGGATGGCGGAGGACTAGGGGGAGAAGAATAAATTTTGGGGGTTCGTGAGGGAAGGGGGAAGACGTTGAATGGAAGGATCCGGGGGAGGGTTGGTCGGTCTAATCGACTGGCGTTCTCGTGATTGATGATACGTTGACAAGATCACAAGCAGAAACGATTTGATTGCTGAATCGGCGGAAGGAATTTTATTCTATAAGTGCACTGTACTGGTATTGCCAGGCTGTTTCGAATGTTTGAGAAATTATCATGGGCTTCGAGGTGCGTGGACTAAGGGGAAATATATATTCAAGAAAGTGTCTTGCTACTGTTCAAAATGCCACTTGTCATACAAATATTCCCTGAAATGGAAAGAAAATATATATGCCGGCATCCCAGAGATCATATAGGTAGTTTAATAGTTACAAAAACCGAGAGCAAGTAAATATGATCCCTTTTTAAGTCTCGGAGTAGACATATGGGCTCTTACTCTCTTCCACGCCAACCTCGATTCTTGCCTCTGTGATCTCCTCACCGTTCTCGTCTTCCAATCTTCCAACCATGACATCGCCGGGCACGACGGGACCAACACCCTTGGGCGTACCGGTGCAAACGATATCGCCTGGTTCCAGCGTCATGACCTGCGAGATATCGCTGATCATTCTGGGGACTTGGAACAGCATCAATTGCGTGCTGTCTCTCTGGTGGACCTCTCCGTTGACGGACAATTCGATGGTCAAGTTATGAGGATCCTTGATTCTGGTCTTTGGGATTCGCTCCGAGATGGGAAGGAAGGTGTCGAATCCCTTGCAGATGCTCCAGGGGAGACCCTTCTTCTTGGCTTCCCATTGCCCGTTACGCTGGGTCATGTCGATGGAAAGGCAGTAGGAGTCGACAGCATCCCAAGCGCCTTGCTCATCCTCGACGGGCAAATCTTTGACCTTCTTGCCGAGAATGATAGCCAATTCGATTTCGTAGTGTAGGTCAGTGCCGCGTGGGCGGATCACGGGACCGGTCTTTGGGGCGAGGATGGAGGTTGTGGGCTTGAGAAAGAAGAACGGTTGCTTTGGGCGAGCGGAGGAGAGTTCGGCGATGTGGTCACTGTAGTAGACTGGTTAGCATCGGTTTGATGGTTTCTGTCGGTCCCGTGTTGCCAATTGACGCAAGATTAGACAGTGAAGAACTTACGCATAGTTCCTACCAATGCAGACAACCTTGCGGGCATTTGCCTTAATAGATGCCATGATGCCTTGATGGATTCAAAAATGAGGGAATCCCAAACTCTCACTGCTGGATCCGCGATTGCAATGCTGATGACGACGAATATATGCGAATCAACTCTTATGGTGCGAAAAACAACCGATTGTTAATTTCCAAAAAGTTGTCCGTTCGAAGATTCGGGTGAAAAAGAAACCTCCGAATCACGACTTCTTAACTCAACTCTCTCTCTCTCTCTCTTTCTCTCTTTTTGTAGTTCAAATTGGAAGAAATTCGTGAAAGCCAGAAATCAATTAGCAAAAGGACAAACCGTTTTATTAATAAAGACTTGCAATGAATCGAAACCCCCAGAAAAAGAACTACCGTAACATGACTCCGTTTCGGCGTCAGAAAAGCC
This sequence comes from Phaeomoniella chlamydospora, assembly GCA_001006345.1. NCBI lineage: Eukaryota > Fungi > Ascomycota > Eurotiomycetes > Phaeomoniellales > Phaeomoniellaceae > Phaeomoniella > Phaeomoniella chlamydospora. The sequence goes on along the minus strand of LCWF01000111.1, from coordinate 13,524 downwards.
CCTCACGGAGATTGAGTTGAATCTGGATCCCTTTCGTAGGGTTGCTCCAAACACCTACTATGTAATTACAAGTAAATCGAAAGAGTACGCTGAGTACCTACTCTGTAATAGGTACGTTAGTTAATGTTAATTATGCGTTGATTGGCCCCGCGACCAACCCAATCCTCCACCCCACCGGTCTTTATTTTACTGCCGGAGGGGACCATTCATCAACCAACCCGTAAGGATCCTGTTGATGACGAGCCGGAACGTCAACCGGCGATTGATTTAAGGGCTTAGAAATTGATATGGCGACAGGAAAGACAGCTGGATGGAATTAGGGCATGACGGATCATCGATTCTAGATGTTCCATGAAACGAAAAAGAAGAAGTCGCATTGAATTGAAGTTGATTGGCATTGAATCTACCTGTGGAATAAAGACCAAACACCAGGATCCAGCACCACACACAATCACTTTATTCCTCTCCAAGTCCACTCCGTCTTTCATCTCGTCACAATAACCTGTCAACTATAATTATATCGCCATTCCGAAAACACGTCACTTTCTTTCTGATATTTCAACCCACAAGACCCAAAACCCTTGGATTAAGAAAACCCCGGGTTTCAAATCAAACTTCCGTGTCTGCAGAGGTAGTCTTCATCCCCCGGACCCCTTCGCCCGGCTCTTGATCCCTACTCCTATCAGCGGCGCGGTGGTTTACAACACGACAACTACAGTATGACAATGCAAGTCCCAGCATTACTCTCCGATCTCAAATCCCTTTCTGTCTGCGTAAGTCCCCAGTCCCCAAGTCCAAGAATAACACTCTGCCTCACGTCAACCCTAACCCTCGATTTCCTATCGAGCTCGTCAATTCTTTTCCCTTATCCCCTTCATCATTCTTGATATATATATATATTTATCTATCCATTCATTCCCCTTCCCCTTGCCTATAAAAAAAAGGAACACACGTCCTAATCCCTTCCCCCAAAATTAAAACAGGACCACACCTCTGCCCTCCACCTCCTTAAATCTCCCCTTGAATTCTCATCCACATCCTCATCCTCACCCTCCGAACAACAAGAACACGACGAACCACTCCAGCGTCTCAAAACCCTGGTAACACTCTACCAAGACGTACGACTTCAATATCAGAAATCCAGTTCCAACAATGGTATAGATGAGGAATTGGAACAGTCGAGACGGGATGTCGAGGATGTGAAGAAGGCTTTGGGGATGTGACAATTCTCGGGGTGCATTAGGTTAGGTAGGGGATGGTTAGGGATGGATTAGTAGAATTCGCTCTTGCTTTTGTGTGTCTGTATGTTAGCGAGTATTGTAGGTGGCGTTGTGGAAGGGCCTCTATGACGAAGGAACATAGAGTTCGTTTTCCACGTCTTTCGTATTTGGTTTCTATGGCAAATTACCCGCACAAAGTTGAGCTCGAGGTTCATAATGGAAAAAAAGAAATAGGTATCCGGAATAGAGAGCCTATAAGAGGACTGTCTGTTCCGATCTCGTTCTAGGAAAACACTAATCACCGGGGTCCGATTACATCAATCTTAGTTGCTACAATAAGCAAAGTCTTCTCCATGAGACTTGTCGCTTCAGATGTGCGCTGTTACGTTCCTCCAGACCCCTCTCACTGCCCGTTATCCGGACTATAACCAGACGAACCCACCAACACCCTGTCAAATGATTCATCGATTCCCGTTACACACCCACAAGTGCACACGCAGTGACAACAAATCTCTCTTGTAAGCGGGCCGGTATGGGTATTTTCGCTGTTCCTTGCAGCAGGTACGGATGCCGTGTCAGCATCAGCTACTCTCGGCGCAGAGATCGTATCTGGACAGGTCGAGCCTGGCAGCCCCACCCCTATACTTCCTACTGGGGGCCCACTAGGTACAGCGGAGGTGGCACTGTCCAAAGGAACACCGGGACGTGCCAGAGCTTTTAATCGAGGTTTGGTAACATTGGTTAGTTGCCGACCGAGGAGCATGACAAGTACAGGCTTCCGAACAGCAACCCATCTCAACTTGCGCATAATGAGGTGACTTGTATGGACTCGCACTTCCGGTACTGGAAGTGGTAACACGGTATTAACCTTAGGAAGTGCAGGTGTATTGGTAGTATCCAAATTTTCCGGAACGTCACGAGCTAAATCCGGCAAGGCAGTTGTGCTTGCGTGCTCGAGAAGAAGCGAAGGGCGCTCACTTGGTAGATCATTCAGGACGGTGCCAGTTAAGTCCAGGATGGGAGGTTGAGAGTTGATCGGAACGACAGGTATGGCGACCTCATCCCCTGAAGGCCCTTGCACACGAATAGTTGGCTGGCTTGTACCGGGAACTGGAGATCGCAGGATCAAAGGGGCCACGTCTGCGTTGTCGTTCCCTGATGCTTCCGCCTGGCTCAATGAACTAGCTGCTGGTGAGGGTTGCAGGGCAGGTGCTAAGCTAGCTCCAGCATTTCCATTGCCTTTACCTTCGGGTCCTTCGTGAACCGAGCCCGTTGTTCGATCCATCTGTGGCTTAGATTGACCTTTCGTAATTAGCGAAGATGCTCCTACATCCTGCATCATGCCGCCTTCGGCCAGCCGCTCGGACTCTCGAACTTCCGGGAGTGTCGTGATTAATGCCTGTCGCGAAGACGTTGGAGAGGGTATGCGCCTGTCAGCTAGCACAAAGGATGTCCTAATGCTGCTGCCCGGTGGCAGGTATAGTGTATAATCTTGAATTAGGCTTTCCACGTCGTTTGCTGTGGAACGTCCCTTCGACTTTTCAAGTCGTGGCTTAGGCCCTCTTTGAACTGCTTCCTGGTCTGAGTCTCGTACACAGTCTGGCTCCTTGCTGTAAACCACGGCGCTCGGCTGAATCGAAGGGTCAGGTGACCCACTGCTCCTAGCAGATGTTTCTTGAGCAGTGCACTGGCTACGTAGGGGGTGAGCCGAGGCTTTGCCTTGGGGTGAGCCAGTTTGATTGCAATGAGATTGATCTATAGAGAAACGTACGACTGCTTTGGTTTTGTCTTTCTTTGAGTCAGAACCGGTTTGATGATGAGTGTTGTGAATGCTTCGAAAAGGAAGCTTTGAGCTTAGTCTGCTTTTAGGAGGATCACTGTTGGAAACAAGCACATAGGCGTTCCTGGTTTCGAGAGGCGCGTCCTCGCGTTCCCGATCCCGTTCAGCCTGACTTGTCGTTTCGTTTGTTCTTGCTGTATTGTCTTCGGGTGTTGCTATGTCCCTCGGACCCCGCAGGCCTCTTATTGCAGGCTTGGTGCTGTCGCTTTGGGGCTCTTCGGTGGGATCTTCCTCGCTTGAAGTCAACACAGAAGCAAGACGGCGTCTCAACCCGGGCGCAACAGTTGTAGTCGAGGTCAGAGAAAGACTTGTCGTTGAAGGTTTAGATGCAACAGTGGCAACCTCAAATGAATCAGCATTACTTTCATTTCAGGAATGTCTGACCTTACAGCTTCCCAATGCCCTATCAAAGCTTCTGCAGAGTATCTGCGGTTGACTGTCTTGTGAGACGAAACGGATTGTTTCGACACGGGGTTTTGACCTCGCTCGAAGGATTGTATGCGCTCCTGCAACTCAGATCCCCTACGTTGAAGCTTTTTTGTGTCAGTCTTCGATCCATTTCACATGAAAATAGACGAACATCTTTGACCTCGCTAGTAGTTTGTCGGGGTAGTGGTATCTTTTCGGGTGACGTATTGTTGTGAGCGTCTGCTCGGTCAAAGACTTGCACTCGAATTGCAAGAGGCTGAGAAGAACTGTCGTCCCTGCTAGCCCGCCAACGTCTTTGGGAGCGTTTATCTCGAGAATCTCTCTCAGATCTTTGTGGCTTTGATAAAGATGAGAACATACTGCATGCTGAAAGAAACAATAATAAGAGAAAGTGAATAGGCAGACGAGTACGAGGATAATGCTTCTTTTCTTCTTCTTTCAGAAATTTGAAAATCAAAAGTTGAAGTCATCATTGAAACCAATATAGAGGAAGGTATACTACAAGCTCTTTCCTTGCCGGATGGAAGGAAGTAACGTGGTAGATCTCAACACATTAGCCAGACATACGGTCGACGACGCCGAATGACATCAGAAATTCTTACTATGTGATTGCAAGATGATATATATGCAAGCGTACCTAAATAAGTCTGTTCCCGTATAGTATAGCTGAAGCTCACCAGCCGCAAAGTAGTTGTACCACATTGGGTCCTAATACACCTTCATCATCGCGAGCAACCACAAAAGAGCAACATATTCGTACAAAGAGCGATAAACATCGATCGCTGATTCGTGAAGGGGGCAACATGGAACCATGAAATCACCTCGAACGGAATATGTCTAGGTGATACATCGAGTCTGAGCTATACCTTTGAGGCGTGAAGACCTGGGTGTCTTATGAGCCAACAACACGACCCCCAACACGAACTCTTAGTCCAAACGGGCCAATGAGTGTGGCAAAGTTGTTGCTGGTTGCATCATTCACCGCAGAGTCACTTCCAGTATTCTGCGAACCTGAAGCACGCATTAAAGGAGGTCCCTGTTTGAATAGACCCCACTGCCTCCGTATTGTCGCCGACAAGTTGATATCTGCAATGATGTGCCTCCCGGACATAAAAGAATCTAGTGGATGTGGATGTGGAGAGGTCGTAAAATTCATGTTTTCGGCTGATGAAGCTGAGGAAGGCAAAAGAGAGTCATCTGCATCTGCATTCATTCCTCGCTCCTCTGCGTCGAGGTCCTGGTGCCCGTCTGCGTTTATGGTTGATGTGTTTGAGGTGCTTGGAATTATAGTGTTATCTTGCAATTTTGACAGCTTTGACTTTTCCATCATGACTGCCATCATGACTATCTGTATGATGAACACCAATCCATCGAGCAGAAGTAATCTGAGCCTCGATACCGGTGTCTTCTCACCAACAAAGTCAACGAAAATTCCACCATGATTATAGAACTGTGTCACTTCTCCAGCCTGAGGTCCATCGCTGATGAGATGCGCAAGGATGCATATTACATTGGTGGAGAATAATACCCCTATGATAGGATTGTTGAGAGGGTCGATGACGGTAGGAGGTTGAAAGCTACTGGGGACTCGCGGCGATAAGATTAAGACCTGTAATAGCGCCCGGAGGAGAAAGGTCGATAATCGAGCATCGAGGTAATAAATGGCTGCGAGCTCGACATAAAGTGTGGTGTCTAATGTAGCTAACAGTGAGGCGAGCCAGGTCACTTGCTTTGCATTACGACTGCGTTGCGCAGTTGGCGCGGCGGCAGCAGAAGAAGAGGCCAACGCTGAAGCAGGAGATTCAGCTGAGCCGGCATTGGGGTCGACAGAAGAATTTGGGGTATCATTGTTCATTGATGGAGACTGCGATTTCTTCTCTCATAGCTATAATAAAGAGATACGCGGCACTGGTTCAGCCCCGGGTAGCGAAAGCAACTATTGCGAATATATTATGAGAACATGCTTTTGTTTGAGAAGCGATGGAATAGATGTGACAAAGTCGAAAGCAATCATCGGAGCTTGCAGATTTGGAGACGGGCTCTGTCCCCGTACCGTACCGTATCGTACCCTTTTTGATGTGGAGATGGTTCAACTTCCACTTTACCGTAATTACGACATTCTGCTTCAACGCACCGTCGTCGCTGGATTTGAGAAGTATTCCAGTTTGGTATTTCCAATTTCTTCCCTTCCAATCTTTGCACCCACTTCCAACACTCCCGTATCTGCTCCAAGCTCCAGGGTAACAACGAGCTTACGTTCTTCATAACGTGTACCTCCGGAATTCTTCTTCATTGGGGGCGATAGCTTCGGATAATAAACTCCTTGAATTTCCCCCACTCGCTCGACGCCTATCTGTAGTCAGACACCCGTATGCAGTATATCGAAAAGCATTCACACATACCAATTTCTCGTATATCTTCCGGGACGACGTCACCGGTAGACGCATACAATCTCAGCTCAAAGTATGCTGGCTCACAGCCATGTACGCTGATATAGAGATCGAAGTTCTTGCTATACGAAATCCTCTTTGTCGGCTTGATGGTATCACCCTAGGACATGTTTAGCATTTTGAGCCTCCTTTTCTTGCATCGGATCTACCTTCTTCACTAATGCTCGATGACATCCTGCCGTACGCTTACCGCGTAACGGACAGACGAAAGCGTCTTGCTCTCGGTCTATTCCCTCCCGGAACTTCCTGCTGATCTCAACTAGGTAGTGATATCGGCTTCGTCGGTGAGAAATGAGGTAGGGGTGCATTCCCCTCAACACCGCTCCTCGTACAATCGACGACCATGGAGCTTGGGGAACGACGACACGAACTCTGTTGTCGAATTTTGTAAAACAGTACTCTTTGAGCTCACGCTCAATATGCCGTGAATTTGCAAGACCTCCACAGAGGACCACAGTCTTTCCGCGTTAGTTAAAAGAGAAATTCGGTCACGAAATAAGACGTACCTTGAGCTCTGGACTATTATTGCTCACAAGTTGAGCGTGCTGGATGTCGACAAGCTCGATCATGGTCTCGAGAATAGGTCTGAAGAATATCTTCATATCATCACTTCGCCCAATTGTGTCAGCAGGGGACTTATCACAGACGGTCCATCTTACATAGACACCAAGACCTTTCCCTCACTTTCATCATACTTCTCATGGTGTTTTTCCTGCAGTCGAAGCTCCTTCCAAAGGGATGGTAGAGATATTTCGAAGTGTCTGCCCAAGTTTTCTGCACCGTCGAAGCCTTTCATGGCGCTTTCAAAGCTTCTCACGAAGTCGCTTCCTGCATTTCGCTTGTGTTCTGGGACCTTGTGGAATGCGTGTCCAAAAGTAGCATGCATCCATGCTAAAAAGGCTCTGATTATTGCAGTCGCACCGCGAAGTGCCCCTAAATAAACGGTACATCAGTATCACAATCCTAAGCCACTAGCGATCATTATACCTTTCCCAACAGCCGCTTCCCCGAGTTTAAGAGGATCTACACGCAATAAAGTATACGAGATTGCGTCAATGGTTCCCCCTCCCACGTCAATACAAATACAACTTGTTTCACTCTATAGTCTCATTAGTTTCGATTCGACCCGGCGGGGGTACGGAGAGAGAGGGGGGTCAGTTTGCTACCTTTAAAGGTATATCACGAAGAGTTCTCATTTTGACCGATTCCGCAACAGCAAAACTCATTGCTGCCTCTGGTTCTGTTACGATTTCTAGGTGGTCCTGCGGCCGTGTACCAATACCTGCTGCTTGAGCTGCCCGACGAGTGATCTGCTTTTTCTGGTCATCGTAGGTGGCCGGGACCGTCACGATATACTTGATCTTCGAGGCATCAATGAATGGCTTTCCGTAGTTAGAATTTTCTGACAAGATCGTCATCATATGCTTATGAAGGACCTTGTAGAAGTCAGTGAGAACTTGCGCAGCTGTCTTCCCTTCTGGCAAGCGACCAATATACTTGCCCACGCCCGCTTGGAGGAGAGGATCATCGAGCTCGGACAACTTCCCATCAGCCGCAATGTTCAGTTTGAACCAGTCCACCGAAACAATATCCTGGCTATTGATTCTATATCCCCATTCAATTTCATTAGAAAGACCCGGATTCTCGCTTCGATATGCTATGCGAGACGGCACTTTTTCATAAAACCCATTTATATCCGCTCCAGGCCAATTCTTGTTTGCATAAATAGCGTCAATAGACGCTCGTTTGACACTAACATGGGCCGCTGCAGAATAGGTCGTTCCAAGGTCGTAAGCAATGACGAATTCTGTGCCTTTAGGACAGTCTTGTGTTTCTTCCTCACTCGTTTCAAATTTTGGTTTCTTATCTCGAAGCTGGGCTCTCCCTATTTCTCCGTCAGCCTGTTCAATGATGTTATCGTCCTCGGAGCTACACTGTGGTTCCCCCTCGGCACGAATCTCAGCGTCCTCTACATGTCGTTTTCGGGGCTGCATATCCGGTGTATCGACTGTCACCCGACTAGATTGAAGGTCTCGAAATCTATATGCGGTAGGTTCCGTGGGCAATATTCTTCTATCAGATGTCCCTAAAGGAGCCTGAGTATGGGAACTGGGAGACACTGGTTGTGCTCTCTTTGTAGGAGATGCTTTGTTCAGCCCATGGCCTACTGCCGGTGTTTTAAGAGTAGACTTCCTCGGGGGCTCTGGTATCTCTGGCTCATCGTCTGATGTAGGCGTGAAGTTTTCATCCTCACTTCTATCATCGTCCCCCAAGTATTGCTCTGGATCCTTCGCCGGTGTACGTTGAGGGGTAATGACGATTTCCCTATTGACTACCTCATCCACAGGACGCGTCTTGAGCCTATGGGGTGACTTGGAATTGACATTGGAGTTTGTTGACTTGTTGACAGGCCTAGTGAAGGGGGTCTGAGGGACGCCAAACTTACTTTTTGCCGCTGGCCGATGTTGACGACGGAATTGTTGTCTGCTAAGTGTGGGTATTGCTGGACCCTTTGTCCAACCTTTTCGACCACCGGTGGCCGTGATCACATCTGTGTCTCTTAAGCCGGGAACTTGCCGCCGAGGCTCCATCATGCTCTAATTGGAGATGATGTTCGAGTGCAGGGTTAAATCTGATGGTAGAGGATAATATGAAACTTAGGTTCCGGTGAAGATGAAGGGTTGAGGTCTGGTGAAAAAGAAATGGTTGAAACTTGAAACAAGCCGACTCAAGTCTTCAGGGTAGAAGAAAGATCAATGTCATTGGCATCCAAGAAGAAGAGACGGTGAGTATGTTGAAGAAGGCGGAAGAAATAGCAGGAACGAAAGTTCCTCTTCGACACACCTCGTTTTGAGGATGCTTTGACTTCTGGATCGAATTTTCGAATTCTATCTGACAAAACTATGAAGTTAAGATATTATTTATATCTTTCTTCACAATTCTTACCCACCAAACTTTCATGATAGATACTAGACAAATTATCTTTCGAGGCAGGAACCGTATCTTACACATACTGTCGTGATTTTGAGTATATATTGCCTATATTCTCTTCATCCACCTTTCGTGAAGCAATGTCAGTGTCGATCGACTTCTTGGATTGCAGGATAGCTCCAAAGCGTGATGCAATGAGTCCGACTAAAGAGGCTGAAGACGCGCACAATGAAAAACGCAGAAAGACAATTAAGGCAACGAACGAAGACGAGCTGAAGGAGGATGGTTCGAACGATGGTTATTCACATGATGAAGGCACCAGTTACTCAGATTCAGATTACGAGTTTGATTCCGCTCCTGATCCCGACTATAAGGCAAGTCGCCAGAAAAAGATATCATATAAGAACGAAAGCTGACGAGTGAGTACGAGTAGCCTGAAAGTGATGGTAAGCAGACTGAACTGGGAAAGCAGAAGGGTCTCAGACGCAAGAAGCCGCTTGAAAAGACAAGTGGATTCATAAAGCTAAAGAAAGAGGAGCAAGACCAGCTCGTGAGGAAAGTCCTTGACCTTCAAGAGAAAAATGCCAAACTCAGGGCCGCAAATAGAGAAGTTTCCAAAAGTAAGAAGGCCGCAGATAGCTTGAAGTTCAACGCCATCACACGCGAAGGCAGCTGGAAGCAAAAATACGAGGCATTGAAGGGTGAGCATATAAGTATTGTGGAAGCAAAGTCTGGCTATACTGCAACGAATGAGTTGCAGATGATTCAAGCACTGGGGAAGTGGAGTGAAAAAGTGCGTAACTGGTGTAAAGATAACGAACTCGGGCCAGATCACGTGTTGGACAAAGAAGCATTGAGGAAGTTGACACAGCACATCGAGGAAGGGTATGACACAAGGCTGTCCCCTCCTGGTCAAGCCCTCAAGGTCTGCAGAAGCAAGTACGGCTCAAGAATAGTCCTCCAAGGACTTCTGATGCGAGAATTGTGTACTGAGATCCTTGATGATCCACTCTTCTTCCTGAAAGAGAAGTTTCCGAGAGACGACGTTGATGGAACATATGGGGTGATGAATGCTCTATCAGAGAAGTTCAGGAAAGGTACATGAGCTCTGATTGTGTTGCTACTTGAGCACGCTGACAAATTCCGTTCAGTGGATGAAGGATTTGTCTGCTCCTGGATAGCATCGCTGTTACGATTTCTCAAAGGCACCGGAGAAGCTGAAATATCTGGCGCCCGTCAGACTTTCGAGGCGGAGATGTTGTCGAGGAAGAAGCGTGTCTATCTGTTTCTGGTGAACAAATTCCTGAGAAGTCCCGCTCGGCTTATGATGCAGCCCAAAAATTCGTCACATCTATTTGTGCGTATTAATGAACTTCTAGAACTGTTTATGGAAGCTGGAGACCTTGCTTTCTCCCTCCACAGTCACGGAAGCAAATTGACCTTCTCATATCACTCCTGCAATGAAAGGATACAATTCTCGAAAAGGTCAAAGTACATGAAATGGCATCCAACCCTGAATACGGCCGTTGAAGACACTGATCATTGTTTGCGTGACAAACCCATTGACTTCGTTTATCAACCGAGCATCAACGCTATAGGTAATGATCAAGGCAGAGATTGGAATCAGCGAAGAACTTGGCTGAAGAAAGGAGTATGGGTTGACATATCTGATTCCAAAGTAGATACAGAGATGTCTCAAGACGCCGATGATACCATCGTATTGAAAGAAACTGGACAAAATGATCCTGCGCTGGAGAGATCCCTTCCGGACTTCCAATATCTCAATGGATCCCTTGGATCATATTCAGTCACATCTGTGAGCAAGGCAACCACAGAACAAACTGAAGCTCAAGCCAGACAAGATGAGGAACCGATCACAGAACCTCCGAAATTGAGCAATGTTGTGGTATCAATGAAAGCGTGGAACGGCAAGCAAACGACAATTATGATTGATGTGGACACCGGTGCGATTCAAATCGAAATGCCCACAAAACCTACACAAAGCAGCGACTCAGTCATACAAGGTCAGAGTATGACTGCTGATGATACACTGACGATTAAAACTGCTGGCACACAGGGAGAGACAACCGTCCCAGATAATGGCGTCGGAGTGGAGGTCGGTATTGACAGAGCTCAACAAGTCATGTCAGTATCCGACGATTCTGATATCCAGACAATGAATTAGTCCAAACCGTCCAGAAGACGTTTACGCATTCACCGCAGTTCTCAGGGCTGTATATCCCGACAGCTTTCTTAAGCTAAATCTTAAGTCATCGACCAAAAGTTTTTTTCATACCAGCACCAGCGCTGTGCAAACTTGCTTTCATATATGTACTATACTTTAGAACACCGTTGAATGTACTTAAGCTTGCTAGCTATAGAGTTATAACATATTACAATATTAGCAGGGAACAGATAGGACTTTCTCACACGGTCTAGTTCTAAGAGGACATAAAAGTATTGGTGATTTATGAGCTGAGTCATGGTTTATTACATAGTACATATTCCCGGCTGTTGTCAAACGTATCTACCCCATTATACATCACTCAGAATATATATATCACTTTGAATCCAGACAAGCTGAGTAGTAAATTGGTAATCAGATTTTCAGTTTATATCAGATGCATTTCATCTTCCTATATTCAAGGTGTATAATACAATATGAAATGTAGTCCTAATCTTTCATCTCGCATCTGACTCTGATCCCCCCATGAGTAGCCAGAAACCAGTAGGTAATGCTTTACATCTCTCACAGTCCGCGAGAATATATACAAACGACTTGCTCATGGTATGCCACTTGAGAAGGCACTTTTCATTGAATGTGGCAACAGATATGAGAAGCCGTGTTCCGTATCCAGTGGGGATCCTTGCCTTCCATAATGGAGTAGCGAATCACCGCGAAGCCGTTGAGAGAAGCTCACATGAGGACGGACCGGGAAGAGAGAGGTCCTAGTATGATCATGCAAGATCTGCTGTGGTTTGAAGAGGTGACCTTGATGTTGAAGGCTAATGCTTGAAGGCGGTACGCTGTAGGTCAGGTACTGAACATTGACGGAATGAACGTGTCCACTGCCGCCAAAGTGAGTCGAAGAAAACCAATCGTCGAGCTCTAAGACGTCATGGATTGAGAGAACGTTGATTATCTTTGCACACAAGATCGATACAAAAACAATCTCTGACCGTGGTCTCTCTTTGCTCCAAGTCCAACGTGTCTTTTCGTTCCGATACTGTCCTTGGGTAATCCCTGTTGTAATCCTTTTGCTCCACGAGGTAATCAGGTAGATGCAGCAAGACTCTGAATAAATGCTTCTTAGAGCAGAGAGATTCTCGTAACCGACGATATTGCGCAATGCTGATTCTCGTTGGGACGTTCTAACATGTCGTGCTTTGGTGCTGTGTCAATGCTGACGAATTGCTTATTTTGAGGGGAGAGCTTTTCTTGAGGCCAACACTTCATCAACGACTCCCAATTCCAAAGCTTCCTCGGCGGTCATGAAGTAATCGCGCTCGAGTAGCTTCTCTATTTCACCTAGAGACTTCTCTTTTCCGGCTATCCCGAAGTGCTTCTGGTATATTTTGTTGAGCTGCTCTCGAATACGTAGGATCTCCTTTGCGTGGACCGCGATATCTGCTGCAGTCCCATGAAATCCACCCGACGGTTGATGAAGCATGATACTCGTGTTTGGAAGAGAGTATCGTTTTCCTGGACTTCCCGCGGCTAGCAATAACGACGCGGCAGATGCGGCGTTACCCAATGCGACCGTGTGTACTGGAGATGTAATATATTGCATAGTATCGTAAATAGCTAGACCGGATGTCACTGAGCCTCCTGGACTGTTTATGTACATCCATATTTCCTTCTCGGGGTTGTCGGCTTCTAGATGAAGAAGCTGTGCGGTGACCACTGAAGAAACTGTGTCGTCTATCGTAGACCCAATGCAAATGATTCTTTCTTTGAGCAATTTTGAGAATATATCATACGCGTATTGACCGCCACCGGAAACAGTCTCAATGATCATGGGGGTTGGTGTGTACATGCGTCGAGATGGCAACAGAAACTTTGAGCTCGAGACACCTTGAAAGGCTGGTAAATTGGTCGCGCATCTTGGGATGACAGGCTTGTGTCCCAGACCTGACAGGCGTTGGATATACCCTCCAAGTCCTCCCCGTATGCTGCTCATTATTTAGGATCTTATTGATTTGCAAAGTTGGAGTGTTGTTGCAAATGTCACGATTTCAAGCTGTTGACAAAATCCAGCGAGTAGTTGATCTCCGAAAAACCTGCGGAGTACGGGCGAGTGTTTAGAGCCATCCGCCACATCCCAAAATCAAATTCCTATACTATATACCACATACCTATAACCTATATTCTATTAACAATAAGATATTTAAATTCATTAATAAGAGAGTACTATTAAACTATAATCTTTATTTTATCTATAATAGCCCCTCCAACTATAAATCTTAAAGAGTTTCGTCCTGCGATTAAATAACTAATCTAAATAAATATTCTATATTAATATATACTAAACTAACTTTATATTTAAAACCTTCCTATTAAAAAGCGTACATTAAAACAATAAATATATAACTAAAAAATATACTCCCAACAGTCTTTAAATAAAATAATAGTAAATCTTACTAATATTTAAAA